>WFMF01000473.1:0-130908 GCA_011033025.1 Beroe forskalii
TAGGACCTTCTTCAGGCTTTGTTCTGAACTCCACAATGGCATAAGGCATGAGTTGTCTGGGTATTTTAACAATCTCAAGGTTCTCATCAAATTCATAAAGGTAGTATCGGCCTGCTTGATATGCCTCAGCATGCCGCATGTTCTGAAACTACAAGAAAGGCAATTTTAATATAGATGTAATTATAGCAAAATGCTGGACATTGGAGGCCCATCTTGTACCCTAACACAGGATTTTAAGCACCTACCTTTATGCTTGTATGGTATTTACTTATTTAGTTGGGAGAAATTTTAGTTTAACTGATCAATAAATTGAAATTGTTATTTTTTCCTGTTCCCAATCGCGTTTTTGTTTTACAAAAAGGCATTGAGAAAAGGTTAGCAGAGATCGTGTTTTGTGGGGGTTGTGTGTATACTACCTTTACGCGTTCTGTTAAATCTGAAATAGGTGGTGGTGCTGCGCGCGACCGTATGTCGTTGGTGGTGGTTGGTGGTACACTTTCAAGCATCCAACTGCTCCTTTATAATATCACTCGCGTCAGAGTAGCTTGGTGTAGTGGCATTCTTTGCATTGTGGGTTGCAGCTAGCTAACAGCGTTGTAAATATTTGAGTTCAATGCTCTGCTCTGTTCATTCTGATGTTGAAATTAATTCTCTCTCAAAATTTCACAATTCTTTAATCATGAAATCAAAACTTTATCAATTTTCACGGAATCAATCAAATAATTGATTGGATTTCAATCAAATACTCATTTGGCTTTCTTTAAGTAGCGGACAATTTACAATGGGCAGTATTAGTGCAATCAGTTATGAATGATCTAAAGAATTGACGAGAGGAAAGAAAGACATGAGAGTTTGTCGCGGTCCATTAGTGATAATAATGATATATCTGAATATTTTATCTTAATCTTGTTCAGTATCTCAATCTTAAGAAACAATTAAGGCGGGGTACAACGATAACGAACATTGCAACGGTTTGATATCTGCAACGCATCACATAACAAAACGTAACACGTAAGGAAAAAGGTGATTGTAGTTCTGAAGCTCTGAACGGCGCGCAACAAAACGAATCTTCAGAGTCCTACGAAATGGCGGGAACGCGCGCGCGAACATTTGGCACGTGGAACGAAATCGTCCACGTGATATTTTTATCTGCGCGCGTCAATTCAAACTTTTAGGAGAGGATACTGGATAATATATAGCGCCCGCATAACAACGAAGATTTATAAAATTGATTCAATGATGTTAGTTAGTATTGCGATGTGACACTAATTGATAGAAGAAGCGCGATTGTATCATGATTTGGATGGTCACTTTTATGCTTTATCGTCAACTCATCATGTCAGTAAATTCGGACAACGATTTTCGATCAAATGACAGCTCCAGGGAACAGGAAATTAAGCGCCTGCATACGGGAACAACGGGCACAAGAAATAAGCCGGCAGGCGCATTTCTTGTTATTATTTTTGAACTTATTTTTACCTACCTGGGACAATGTGAATTTGGAAGTGTGGCAGTCATAGTTGGGGTCTGGCTCGAGAAGGGAATCAGTTTCCTTGTGCAGGGTAACATTTTTTACTCTACCCTTCATCAATTTGTATATCACAAGATGCCCAACATAGTCTTTGTTCAACCAACCCCAAGACCGTTTAAGGGTATCTATAAATCTGAAAAAATATTTGTATTTCTTAATCTTATGTCAGAAATTCATATAATTACGTTATAAAGGGGGTAGGGGCTCTTTGGGGTGTTGATGGTCTAAGTGGAATGATTGGCTTGAAATGAAAGTGAACCTGGTATCTAAGCAAACAAGAAACCCTGCATAATGAAAACAAATCAATTCAACAATGGTGCCAGCCTGAGATCTGGGAATTTGAAAATTAAGATTTGCCTGTAATACTATACTATTATATCTTTACTTTTTTATCAGAATTTGCCACAAAATTCTATTACAATTTGCCAAAAATCACTTTCAAAGTTTCAAAGGCTACCTCTTCCTAAATTTTGAAGATATGCCTTGGCATTATTATGAAGAGGTTATTCTAACAGATTTTTGACTACTTGAACTGAAATTTCCAAAAAATGAATTTTTCAGTAATTTGGGCCATACCAGAAACTTTTCGGTCGGGGGATCAAGCTGGCACAATTCAAATGCAGTGACTTTTTAAATAGTTTTAAATAAACCGGTTTAATACAACTTTATTATTACCTGTACACATAAACTCCCATGTTACAGTCTCCAAGATGATTTCCGCAATAAGAATTTCCAATCTTCAACCCAAATCTATAGGAGTAATTCTTTTAATTCACTTCGATAGAAACTAATATAAGTAGGCTAGCAGCAATTTCTGTTTACTTGTTTTCTGTGAAAGTGGTCAAGACAACCAAAAAAATGACAATTCAATATATCATTGAATTAAGGATCAAGCAGTGAAGACTATACTTAGGTGGCGATTAAGCTGATAATATGGTGAAAAAACTTACCTAGTACCTAATCTGGAAGCTTTTTTGAATCAAATTGGCAAATTGAATGCCCATTTAAAGCAGCTCAGATCATTACAAATTGGGATTCATTTTGTGGCAACTAATAATCAATTAAACAAACCTGCATAGGGTGGATGCTATTCTCATATCATTACATAGATTAAAAACATATGATTCTTTGAGCTCAAGCTGATTTCTGCCTTGTTCTTTCATATCTTGTTTCTTTTGAAGATACTGGTTGTTCATCTTTTCATTGGTCACAAGCCACATATTTTCAAGGATGAATCTAGGAGATTGGAAACATAACAGTGCTGATATTCACGTAGGTTTGGTACATTTCTAGATTGAATTACAGAACACAACTCAGCAAGTCAGCAGTCAGCACAGATGGAACATTTCACATGTAATGATCTCTTGTACCAATCAATTTCACTGTGCACTAAAATTATTGTATATATTATATAAACTTGTTTCTGCAGAAATCAGTGCAGTGTGATACATAAATTATATTGACTAATTCATCTTTAAAGCATGAAAAAATGTGAAATATGCTGCCTTTGACCAGCCACCACTTAATATCAAACTAAGTAATATACTAGACATACTTAAAGTTCAGCAATGGGAAAAACTGGAAGATATATTTAGACCACAGTTTTACATCTTCCTCATCATAATTCACCTAATATAAAAAGAAAAATGATTCAATTGAATACAAAACATCAACATCTGAGAATCCAAGTACTGAACTGAATGTTCAGCTGTAGTGTAATTGATTTGATAATCACCTATCAATATTTCTGGTTACCCTGCAGCTGTGCTTCAGTATGCTACTTATGCTCTCCCAGTCTCTGGAACCTTTTTCAATTTTGGCATGGAGCTGAGGACCAGAAGCTTTGGCTTTCTTGGGGATAACAAATGACTTACTAGGAATGCTATCTGGCTTCATGGCTGAGAGAGTTGTTAATTACCTTATTGACTTTAGTTAGCAGGTCTTTTCATTAACTGGTCTATTTCTAATCGACCCTTTGGACAAAAATCTCAATGTCATTTAAATAAAGGCCAAAAAATGTAATGCTTGACAAAAAATAAGATAAATAGGGGATTGTTCACATATTACGTAATCAATTTTTGGCCATTTTCAACCCCCCTCCCTCCCCCTCGTAATCAAACGTAATCAAAGCTCAACCCCCCCTCTCTCGAGGATAATATTACGTAATCATGGCTTAACCCCCTCCCCCCCACCTTTTTGAGTAGAAAGTGAAGAAAATGGACAGTGTAAATACTTTAAAATTGATTATGTTTCAACTTTGGAAATATTTATGAAAATATTGAGGTAAGTTTTTAAAAAATTTGCTGAAAAATGGTGCTTTTGAAAAAATTTTTGAAAATTTTGCTAAAAAACCGAGAATTTGTGGCAAAAAATTTCAAAAATTGTGTCAAAAATTGGATATTTTGATTACAAAATCAACCACCAAACCCCCTCCCCCGTCCCCCCTCCCCGTAATCAAACGTAATCATTTGAAAACACCCCCCTCCCCCTAGGTGATTACGTAATATGTGAACGATCCCTAAGATAAATGCCACCAGGTGGCACACTTGTCAGGCGATGCCTGACCCCCTTGCTAAACTGGTATATCACTGTTTGGCTCACGCGGTGCGCTTCTGTAGGGAAGCGCGTGGGGCGTACACCACCTATGCAGGCTTAGAAACTGACCCCTTGCAGAGTCGTGTTCATGAGCCTGCATAGGTGTGTGTATGCTGCACGAGCCAGACAGGGATATACGTGTTTAGCAAGGGGGTCAGGCAATGCCTGGCAAGTGTGCCACCAGGTATGACACTTCTGCCAGACTCGCCTGCGCAGCATAGGTTCATATTACTTGAAAATCACCATCCTTATCTTCCCGAAATTGAAAGTTCATCTTCGGGTTTTCAGCTTACATTTTTGGACCATTTGAGGTCCCATATCCAAAAAATTTTAAATCCGAACCATACAGTAAGATTTTGTGACTTTTTGAGGCATGCTCCCTTTGGTCACAAAATTCAACAACATGATTGGGTAAGATTCATTTCTGCTTGATTTGAGACCTTGTAGGCAAGGACAAATCACAATATATAAATGGTTAGAATATGAGGACAAGTAGAGGTCTGGGGGCAGCTGTCCCTAGAAGCCAGACGCCATGAGCAAATAAAATCGTTCCCCAAATATGACTTGAGACTCATTTTTAGACTAGATTAACAAGCAGGGGTCTGGGGCAGCAGCCCCGGCCCCAGAAGCCAGACATCCTGAGTAACTAAAATTAACGCCCTGATATGATTTTGTTACTCATTGTTGTTAGATAGAAAATTTCAATGTACTGTACAGTTTTCAAATTTTGGAGTTTGCTTTTAAACATGTGGTGACAGATTTTTGGCTCCACAACCATGTCTACAATATTTCAATTTATCCTCGCTAAGATTAGAAGACTGAAGAGAAGATAATTTTCGGACTCCTGTAGTTCATCAAAACACATTTCTCAATACATGCTTCTTTTTAAGCCGAGGATCAATCAATGTATGACCCTAAGTGATGATAATCTTCGGATATTTTCCGTTACTTTGCTCAATATAAGAGAAAAACTTCTGATTTAAACTTAGCTGCACCTGGAAAAGAAATGGATCAAACTCAAAAGCGAAGATGATTGGGTTCATTTTTTGTATGAGAAATTTGAAAACTTATCTTCGGTCTGAGCCTTATCTTCCCTATGGGAATGAGATTGGACCAAATATGAAGGGGTGTCATAGGTTCATATAACTTGAAAATCACCACCCTTATCCTCCCTAAATTGAAAGTTTATCTTCGGTTTTTCATCTCTGGTATTTCAATTTTTGAGGTAAAACTTGCTCAACAAGGTATCTGATTATTTGAATATTTGACTTAAAGGAAGAGACCGATAAATTTCTAGCAAAAAGATCAAACTTCAAAGGCAGGGGTCTGGGGGCGGCAGCCCCCAGAAGCTAGACGTTGAATTGCTGTCTCAATAGGATTTTTACCCTCATTTCAGTCTAATTTTAAGTCTAGTTAAAGATATTTGATCACATTACATAAAAAAGTATCTATAAAAAAGGGCAGTGTTGGGGTCTGGGAGTGGCAGCCCCCATCTAAGGCAAACATTTAGAACAAATTGCCATCTCAATAAGACTTTTACTGTCATTCAGTCCAAGGGGAGGCGACACAGGCGGCTGCCTCCCCCTTTTTGGACAGGTGAAAATTTTGTCTATTTTTTATAAAATCAGAGCTTTGAGCCAACAGGTTTTGGTAGGTTTTGAAATTAACTCGCTGTCCCCTTTTCAGAAATCTGGCTATGCCCCTGATTCAGTCATTCATGTCTATAGTCGGCGTATTTGAAATTGGCGGATCGAATAGAACATCCGCGCCGGCTCACAAGTAAACTTGGTCACGTGACATCAAGACATGGGCCAATCAGAGGGCAGTAGGAGACGCTGGACGCGCGCAACTCAGCGCGTTCTCAGAGACAGATAATCCTCGAACGCAGGACGATTCATCCGCTGAAAGGTACTCACGAATTAGAGACAGGACGGCAGAGGACCTGAGGTATAGTGATTCCACCTTAACCCAAACTCTCTACTTCAAAGTATATCAAGTATAAGTACTTTGCTTGTTGGAACACTCGACTTTACTGCCAAGCGGGACAAAATATGAGATTGAAATGAGCTTCAAGTTGAGCAAGAAGCATTTCTCATCTTCCAAGTGGTCTCGACGTGGGAGACAGAGCATCGGTTTTCTGATCAGGAAGTGCGATGTTTTTCCAATCATATCCTGTATAATAATATTTCCTTGTGTTTAAAGAATCATGACAGATCTGGATATTGTCACAATCTTATGCTGTAAAATTTGGAGCTGTTGTACCTGTCTACCTTCAAATAGTCTGATCACCGTCTGAGCCCCGGACCCATTTATGCCCCCCCCCTTTTTGGGACAGGTGAAATTTTGTTATTTTTTTTAAAATCAGAGTTGAGCCAACTTTTGAAAATTTTGAAAAAATTGCCCCCCTTTTTTCAAATTGTCAGGGCTGTCAAGGGCGATTTAAAATTGGGGGACAAAAAATCCCCCCCTCAAAAAATTTGGTCACAAAAAGACAAAAACGAGGAGAGAAGGGGCGCTAACCCCGGGCGTTTCAAAAGAAAAACTGAAGGGACCCGAAATTTCCCAAATTTTACTACGAATTGAAAAGCGCTATAAGAAGATAACTCCAAACTCTTTTTTCAAGTTATAAAGGTAAACTTCTTTAAAAAAAAAGACGTCGAAGTTCTGAAATTTACTGAATTGAAAAAAATTTGTTTTTCCCTTTTCTTTTTAAACTTATGGGGTAAAAATACCGGGGTTTTCGTCATGAAAACAAAATCCCAAAAAATTTGGGTAAAACAAAGGCTTTTGGTTTTTAAAACAACATAATCATTGATTTCAGGCGACTCGCATGCTACACTCATGAAGATAAAGCTCTTGGAGGAATGCCGGTTAAAGTTATCATATCATCTCGGTGACTAGCTGATCTGATGAGGAGAAGTAGGCTCATCTGACCAGTAAATGCGAAAAATTGCAAAGTGGCTTCATTTTTTTACATTTCTAACGACTATTGACCTGAAGTACGACTTTCTAACTTCCATCTTTAGACCTCTTGCAGTATAATTCTGATGGCTTCATAATTTTACAAAAATGTCAGCCCGATGTTCTATGAAGGGTTGACATCAGAAAAAACAAGTGGTCATGACCTGGACTCGAACCCTAGGCCTTTCGCTCAAGTGACCGGGCCTGTCATCAGCGATGTAGGAAAAGTATTTTGACGCACCATATTCACCATTTTGTAATTCGAACAAAACTTTCAAAATTGCAAGATTTTTCTTTTCCTAAGCCATTTCCACTTAAAACTCAATACCTACCCAATAAGAATGAAAATAACTGTGGTGTTCGCCATTTCTCGGATGGGAAGCTAGAATTTCAATCCCTAATTTCATATGAATACCACTACCTGTAGACATTAGAAATGTAAATGAAACTTCTCAACAAGAGGACTTTTGTAACTTACTTACCTCATCAGATCAACAAGATAACCACAGCCACCGATAGGATATTATTATCTCGACTATATTGGTAGCGGTATCCTTATCAGAGGTAGTCAGGGGAAGGCGACACAGGCGGCTCTCCCCCCCACTGGACTGAAATTGCGAAAAATTTTCATTTTGTCATAATGAGAGCTTTGAGCCAAGCAAAATAAAACATTCAACAGATTTCGAATGTAACTCTCCGCCTCCTTTTCAAAAATCTGGCTACGCCCTGATCCTTATGACAGTACGACTTGCTGACTTGATATTCTAGCTCCCCCCTCCCCAGAGAAATGTCGCAATACAGAGTTGTGCACTCGATGATATTTAAGGGTAGGTGTTGAGTTTTTAAGTGGAAATGGCTTAGGAAAGAAAAATCTTGCAATTTTGAAAAGTTTTGTTCGAATTACAAAATGGTGAATATGGTGCGTCAAAATACTTTTCCTACATCGCTGAGATATGGCATAGTAGTGGTAGGCCTTGGGGCTTCACTGAGCGAAAGGCCCAGGGTTCGAGTCCAGGTCATGACCACTTTGTTTTTTCGATGTCAACCTCTTCATAGAACAAGATCGCCGACATTTTGCAAATTATGAAGCCATCAGAATTATACTGCAAGCTCAATGTATGCAAATTTAAAGAGATGGGAAGCTAGAATTTCAAGTCGTACTTCCACAAGGACACCGATATCAATAGTCGTTAGAAATGTAAAAAATGAAGCTCACAGCTTATAAATAAAGGCAATGCTTCGCATTTGCTCGGTCAGATGAGTACTCTAAAACTTACCTCATCAGATCAGCTAGAGAATGGGCCACCGAGATGATATGATGAACTTTAACCGGCATTCCTCCAAGAGCTTTATCTTCACCCATGAGTGTAGCATGCGAGTCGCCTGGAAATCATGATTATGTTGTTTTAAACTGTACAACAGGCTTATATCAACGCATTGTGAGTGCCCAAAATCTTTTAAATTGCTTTTGGGATGTTAACAAGCCAAAATGCTACTGTTTTAGCGACCAAATTTATGATTTTGTGCCATTTCTAGTAAATCTCATTTGGATCGAAACACAAGGAAATATTTTTATCGGGGCTATAAGGTTTGAGAAAATCAGAGCACAGGAATAAATTCAAAATTTTACATAATCTCAGTGATGCGGCTTGATCATGAACTTCGAATCCTGGTAAGCCGATCACTGTATTTGTTCCACCTAACGATAGTCGGGTTACCTGAAATGATACATGGTGTAAATTAAAGATTGTTGTGGTGATGCTTATAGCTATGCTTATAGCATGCTTTTCGAATTACTATGTAGCTAAAGCATAATCAAGACAATTTGTCGGACTTCAACACGTTCAATAATAGTGTTTCTTATTATGAAACAGGCTCTGGCAGCCAATCTATGCAGCCCTGTCTCTCCGTCGTTATTTGTACCTCAATGTGATTACTCAGTTTAATGAGCATAAATTAATGATAAACAAGCTTTCAAATTTGCTTTTTGGATATCAGACGGTGATCAGACTATTTGAAGGTAGACAAGGTACAACAGCTCCAAATTTTTACAGCATAAGATTGTGACAATATCCAGATCTGTCATGATTCTTTAAACACAAGGAAATATTATTATACAGGATATGATTGGAAAAACATCGCACTTCCTGATCAGAAAACCGATGCTTTGTCTCCCACGTCGAGACCACTTGGAAGATGAGAAATGCTTCTTGCTCAACTTGAAGCTCATTTCAATCTCATATTTTGTCCCGCTTGGCAGTAAAGTCGAGTGTATGGTGGCTCAAACCCGCCACCAGAAAAAAATTAAAAAATTTTTCAAATTAAAAAAAAAATTAAAAAAATTTAAAAAAATAATTTTTTTTAAATTTTAAATTTTGTTTTAAAAATTTTTTTAATTTTTTTTAAAAAATTTTGAAAAAAAATTTGAAAAAAAAACTTAAAATTAAAAATCATGGCTCAAACCCGCCACGAAAACTAAAACTGAAAATGAAAATCGTTTTTTATTCAAATCACGTACGAACTTTTTGTGCGCCGCGCAAAAGATTTTATAATTAATTTGAAAAACGAAATCGCTTCATCTTGAAACATCATGAAAAACGCGTTTGGCGTTCGCGCGTTACGTTAAGTTCATAATGTGTAAGTAAGCAAAATGATATGAGCAGCCAAATTCACGTCCCAGTAAAGTTCTCAGCCAGTCCATCAGACTTTCTACTCAATTATGTACTTGTAGAATGACAGGCAATCAGCAGGCACCCCAGCCCATTGAATAGAATAACGAGGATCTATTATTACCCAGGGATCTATTATTACCCATTATTTAGGGGAATAACAGGCAGCCCCACCCATTTGAAGGAATGTGAAGGCCCCGCCTATTCAGAAGAATAAGAGACTAATCCGCCTGCTTAGGATTTTAAGTAAATCAATGACAGGCAGCCCACCCATTGAGAAGGATGACAGGCATCCCCGCCCATTGATAAGAATGACTGATGGCCCTATCCATTGAAAGTACTAAACTCCTAAAACAGTTTGATTGTCCTCTTATTCTTCTCAAATCTCAATGGGCGGGGCTTCATCACATTCCTCCAAATGGGTGGAGCCGCCTGTAGTTCCCCTCAATGGCTGGTGTAGCATGACATCATTCTCAGAGGATCCCCTGTCATTCTATTCAATGAGTCAATGGGCTAGGCCGCCTGCTGATCACCTGTCATTCTACTCAATTCTACATAATTGAGGAGAATGGCAGGCGTCTCTGTTGTGGGTAACAACAGGTGGCTTTGTCCTGTGATACATATTGAGAAATAAGGTGACTGCAACAGCCCCGCCCATTGAGAAGAATGACACTGAAGGATTACAGATAGCCCAGCTCTGGCCCAGTGGGAATAAAGGGGTAACATCGACTAGGAAAGGTTGATGGACTGGTCGAGAGCTTTTGCCGTTGGGACTTGAATTTGGCTGCTGATCATATCATTTTTCTAACATTATGAACTTAACGTAACGCGAACGCCAAACGCCAAGCCATGATGTTTCAAGATGAAGCGATTTCGTTTTTCAAATTAATTTTGAAATCTTTGCACGGCGCACAAAAAAGTTCGTAATGATTTGAATAAAAACGATTTTCATTTTCAGTTTTAGTTTTCGTATGGGTTTGAGCCATGATTTTAATTTTAAAATTTTTTTAAAATTTTTTTTCAAATTTTTTTTTTAAAATCAAAAAAAGTTTTTGAAAACAAAATTTAAAATTAAAAAAATTATTTTTTTAAAATTTTTTTATTTTTTTTTTAATTTGAAAAAAAAATTAATTTTTTTCTGGTGGCGGGTTTGAGCCACCATACGAGTGTTCCAACAAGCAAAGTACTTAAACTTGATATACTTTGAAGTAGAGAGTTTGGGTTAAGGTGGAATCACTATACCTCAGGTCCTCTGCCGTCCTGTCTCTAATTCGTGAGTACCTTTCAGCGGATGAATTGTCCTGCGTTCGGTGGACTATCTGGCCTCTCTGAGAACGCGCTGAGTTATACAAGCGTCCAGCATCTCCTACTGCCCTCTGATTGGCCCATGTTACGTCACGCGCTGGTCACGTGCGCGGCAGCTCGAAGAGTCACCAAGCAGTCCGCCAATTTCTAATACGCGGAGTATAATTTTGATATATTTGGTATGAGAAATGTTTACAGAAACGAAAATAAAGCTTACTTTAGGCGGGGCCTGGGATGTGGGAGCGTTAGCTCCCAGAAGCCAGACGTTTGGAGCAAATCGAAATTGGAATTGCCGTCTCAGTATGATATTTGCCCTCATTTCAGTCCAATTTTTTCACAGTATCACAATTGAAATTTGCACTTAATCTTCGCTTGTCCAAGACATAAGATAATCAATTTATCCAATTTAGATGAGAAATGATATGTATTGTCTTTGCTCTTTAGACTTTTGTTGATAGATTAATCATATGCATGCTGCTTATTAATCCTCGTTCTCATTGAATATCGAAATACTAGTCATCATCAAAGCAGTGATAACCTTCGGCTTTATCAAAAACATTTCCTTTTAGCTATCCTAAATTCTGCTCTTAGTTTTCCTAATTTGGTTTTTTGGTTTCAAGTCACATAGCACATCTCAAAAAGAGATGACAATTTCACAATTGTTCCACCTTTTATCACCAAGTTTTGTTTGTTTTTTTTCAAATCTTTGAAAATTTTTGCTGGAAGAAAAATTTTTATCCTCTCCCTGGGCCTTATCCTCCCTATGGGAAATGGATTTCAACTTTTGTGAAGGGGTGTCTCCATTGGCTAGTGCCTATGCACAGCCGTACAGGGAGGCCTGCACACTGCACAGGGGACATGATCGATTGTACCTAGGGAGTAGTCCATAAAGGTTTCCTGAAAGGGTTGGTCGTTGAGACTTTTATGGTAACAACATAACTGATAAGCTGCATGCAGCATGCGCACACACTGATGCACATGCGCTGCACTCTTGATAAGCTCGAAAATGATTTGAATAGGTGTAATTGGTGGGATCTGGGTGTGTTCGTTTGCATCTGTTTGCGATCAAAGTGGAGTTGTGACTCATAGTATACCTTGTGTTAAGCTGTGTTTCAGATCACTGCATGTCAGATCACTGGAATTTGCCTTATGTCTTTCCATCACGATAGAAGATATCTGAATTTTAAATTGAAAATCAGATTGATATCCACAGAGGAAAGTAGCAGAACTGCAAGCAAGAAAAGGGATCCAAGGGAACTGGAAAAAAGGGGCAACAATAGCCGGAAGAAATGAGCCAAGGAAAGGGGAGCATGGTGTGAAGTAAGGTGAGGAGGGTGATAACAGGGGGGGTCAGAAAATGAGGTGAGGTGGCACTGAGCTGGATAAGAGTCAGCTCAGTGTTGCCTGAACCTTAGCGTTACCCCGGGTGCACCTAGCAGACTGAAGCTGCTGGAGGGTGGAACAGGACTTCGCTAGCTGCCTCGTGACTCAAAAATTGCCAGAGACAAGACCACCCATCTAGAATATATGCTGCACAATATACTCAGGGACCCCTACTGAATAGGGAAGAAACTCAGAAAAGTATGGGATTGACCCGGACTTGAACCCGGAACCTAAGGAAATATAAAATTAATTCCGATAAAAATAACTTATCCTTCTGGGACACACACGTGTCCCAGAAGGATAAGTTATTTTTCCTTTTTCAAAAATAAAAATAACTTATCCTTCTGGGAAACACTCGTGTCCCAGAAGGATAAGTAATTTTTATTTTTCAAAAATATAAATAACTTATCCTTTTGGGACTCACACGTGTACCAGAAGGATAAGTTATTTTTTCTTTTTCAAAAATAAAAAATAACTTATCCTTTTGGGACACACACGTGTATCAGAAGGATAAGTTATTTTTTCTTTTTCAAAAATAAAAAATAACTTATCCTTTTGGGACACACACGTGTACCAGGAGGATAAGTTATTTTTTCATTTTCAAAAATAAAAAACTTATCCTTTTGGGACACACACGTGTCCCAGAAGGATAAGTTATTTCTATTTTTAAAAAAAAGTTACAATAACTTATCCTTCTGGTACACCGTAGGCGGGCGCTAGTTAGGGCAAAAGTGGACAGTGTATATCTACAATCTAAATGCCAAATCAAAAGGATCATGATTTTATTTTTACTCTAACCAGAGCCCTTTTTGCGCGCGGCGCGCGCCATGGCCATAGTTCCACTCCGATCGACCTTAGCACCTGGTTAGGTGAACTTTGATTTGGCAGACGTTGCCTGGCCCCCTCCGGGCGCACGCACGCGCCCACCGCCCAGGCAAGGTTAGATATTGCCCTAACCAGGACCCTGGTTAAGCGCACGGAGTGCGCGGCGCGGCAAGCGCTAAACACCCCTGGTTAGGGGAAGGTTAGATATAGGAAGCCTTCTACTGGGGACAATTATTTTACGGTAAATGTTTGTAGCAGTGAAATTGTAAAAATTTGTTACCTTTAGAATGGGGACTGAATGTTTTGCATTTTATTTTATTTTGGTTATATATTCCCCTAACCAGGGGCGTCGCAAAACGCTTTTTTAGCGCTTGCCGCGCCGCGCACTCCTTGCGCGTAACCAGGGTCCTGATTAGGGCAAGGTTATATATTATAATTTGTTTATATATAGTTTTGTTTTAAACTCACTATTGGCAATCTTTTATGAACAAAAGGCAGTCAATAACTAGGTTCAGTTCAATATATATATATAACTGTAACACCTTCACCTTGAATATATACTCTTGATTTATAAAATTATCCTTGCTTTAAATGATGGTTCATTAAAAAGAAACAACAAGCCTCAAGGCTCAAGCCCTGTGACCCTGCATTCCGCCCTCATTTTAGAGCCCACTTGTAATACCAAGTGGAAGGTCCTTATTAAGTTTATGAGCTGAGCCTAGGAAAATGAATTATCTTGTTTACAAACTATGATTGCACAACACCAACACCCATATGCCCTCTAATACTCAGCAAGACAAGATATTTGTTCTGATATATTAGTTCTGGCTGATCAATTTAACAATCAACTATCCAACATCAATAATATAAAATCTCGATGATCTGATGATGATGCAGTGATTCGATACAGTTCCCTTGCTCCTATTAGGGGCATGGGAATGTAAATTAGGAAAATGAGCACTTTAATAAAACAGAAATGGGTGAACAGAAATGGGTGAACCGATTGCTCACAATTCAGCCATTTGGACTGAACAAGGAGAAACCAGGTGGTGTCCTCGAGTCATTCAGATCAATGGCTGATAGATCACTGGATCTTAGAATCCAGTGCCTATGACCTTTTTTCTCTCTTGGTCTAGTCGATTTATTGTGTCTTGCTCAGTTATGTAGGTATTTTTGCTATTATTGTTAACTTTTTAAGGTAGGTATTTTTATTGTTTTAATATTAATTGCTTTGATAGTTTGGATTGCTTTGATAGTTTGGATTGCTTGAATTTTGTTTTAGGGTTTTTAATTCATTTTTTAAGGAGCTTTTCACTTTTATATCATTAGGTTTCACACTTTCACATCATAAGGGTTTGTTATTCTTAATTTCCAGGGAGGTTTTCACTGTTATCATGAATTTTGTTCATATTATATCATTTCACATCATGAAAATCATTTTCACATCATAATCTCAGAATGTTGTGTAACACTATGTGGAGTTCCTGAAGAAGATATATTTTTTATCTTGAAACTGACAGTAGAATAGTGGTTCATAGTGTGTGGGTTTGATTTCATTATTGAGATTTCTGTGTTTCACTGCAATGATCAATCATATCAAACAATGTGTACACTTGTTTTTGAATTGAATTGAACTAACATGCTCTTCATTGTTTACCTATTAAATGCTTACTTCCCTTATCTAACTGAGCAAAATCTTGAAAATGGAGATGGAAAGCAACTTTAAAAGAAATAATGGTAGAGAACACAGTAGGTCTGTAAAAGGCACCCGTTTCCATGAATTACATCTCCACCCTCTACCTCCAGATGCAACTGAGAAGAAAGTAAGATCTCTTATTCAAAAAGTTAGTGGTATCAAAGTGAAGGACATTCGTATTCCCAAGAAGAATTCTGGAACAGGTGAATAATATGTTAATATAGATATCATAATATTATGCCTTTGCAATAGTTTTTGTCAAGGTTCTAGGATATACTGTTAACTGTAGTACCTTGGGTTTAGGATTAGTATACATGATCTGTTGAAAGATCCATCGAAAGAATGTGCAAATTGAAGTGTGTTTGCAAAGCTGTAATTTGCTTTTCATTTATTTATTTTTGAAATTTCATTTGATCTTTTGACAGATTTTTTAATTGATGCATGTGCACTCATATGGGTTATGGTTTAATGACTGCTTTGATGTAATTTTGTATTATCAACTATCAAGAAAATTTAAGTGCTTTCTTGACTCAAATATCCACCATTATATTGTTATTTGGCTATTAGGTGTACCAGCCATATACTTATATATACCTAGGGCTAACCACAATGTTTTTAATAATATAACACATTGACCTTTTTACATTTCAGGTACAAGTGCATTCATTGTCTTTTTTGATGATATATCAGCTGCATCAGTTCTGAAAGCATTTCGAAATGATCCGTTGTATGTAGAGAATAAAAAGGTTGATGTGAACTATACCATTGATTATGAGGCACCTGCAAGACGATTACCACCTGGAAAACCCTCACAACAGCTGGTTAACAGAATAAGAACTGCGTTCAGTTGGACTACTGAACACAACATACCTCAGCCACATGATTTACCAGCCCAACTAAAGGAAGTTGTACCAAGTACTTCGTTTACTGAAATAGGATCCTCATTTTCGTGCAATGAGCAACACCTTGTTTGCAAAACCTTTTCTGAAGCTCGAGACATGAGAAATGACTTTCCTCCTGTTGTTGCTCCCACTGACATTCCTGAACCTGTGAAATACTCTTGCAATGAAGTTTCAAAAATGTACAGAACTCTTCAAAATTTACCATCAACTGGTTCAACCAAACCAAGTAAATCTGTAAGGAGAAGAGCGGCCAGGAAACGGGAAAATGTCATGATAGAAGCAAAACTTGATAACATTCAGAATGTAACTCCTTTGAAACCAGGAATGGGCAGAGGCTTCAACCAGCATGGCCGTGATACCAGTAAAATCCTTGCTCCCTCAATTAACCAATCTAAAAATTCATCAGCAGTCAGTTCAAAGAAGCCATTTGCTTTTGATCTAGAGAAGGATGAAAAGGAAGGTAAAAAGTCAGTAACACTCAGTAAAGGGCGTGGGCAAGGAGTAATCACTGCTGAAATGAGGACTGCCCTCCAAAGATATTAGGTAGTTTCATAAGACTGCTAGCACTAGCTTCTTACTCTCCTGTTGTAATAATATGTTGTCAGCCCCCAGTAAATACCTTATCATCAGATTTAATTTTTGAATTTTATGCTTGCATTATTTTGATTTTCATTTTATACTTTGGGTTTTAGCATTATCATAGTTTTAACTTACTCTACTACAACAAATTAAATTCCCATCCATATTTTATTGTGTACTTTATTATTTGTTACAACCAATCGAAAGTCTACTTGTCTTATTTACTATGGCATAAAATTGGGTTTACCCATGATGTTGTCATTTTGATCATGAATGGTCATTATAAATGATATCAGCTTTCCATTATGATTAGGTAATTATTAAATTCTTTATACAATGATTTTGATTTAACTATTATATTTTTCATTATCAGTTTATTTATAATTCACTTGCTTTATTCGGGTTCTGGTACTTGTGTGAAATAAAATTATAGAATTTTACTTTTATGTTTCAAAAAACCACTTGACGTATAAACATCTAGAATTATTGCTTCTTATTCAGCTATAACGCGATTTAGATTAAACTTAATATTGTACTTGTGAGACATCGCAAATAACCATATAATATGAATCTGTTATATCCACTAATCTAACGGCACCTAGTAATGCTGTCGCATAAAATGCAAGATGCGAAGTCGAATGCCGATTAATGTACCAATCACCCAAGGAGAAGCCGAGTGTTGATTAGTATAATACTAATTGGCACAAAGCAACACCGAGTCCAATTAGTGCAACAGTATCACTTCTGTGGCGTTAGATTAGCGTATTTTACCACGACCAGTTATACTCTTAATAAAACTCTTAGTAAAATGCACGGGATCGGTAGTACATTATAATGAACCCCATTAATGTACATTAACCAAATAAGACCTGCTGCAGTAGTATGAAGAAACCGTTAATGTACATTAACTCAATAAGACCTGCTGCAGTAGTATGAAGAAACCGGCTGCTCCCCTCCCCACTGCACCCCAACTCTCCCGCTCACTTCCCCTGCTCGCCAACCTGCCTCCGTGTCACTGTCCTGTGTGCTGCAGCTGCAAGACCACCGGACACAACAGACAGTCCTGGAGTGCTGTTCAGTGCCCCTTGCTGTCCTACACTAGCACTGATCAGCCCCGGCGACCGTGAGTTTATCAGATGACATGTGTATTTGATTATGTTATTATTAGTTTTATTACCTAGTATATTTTGATTGATGTTTTTGGTGGGCCTCCCGTTAGTAATGGTTAACGCTGTGTTGGGAGTTTAGCCAAGATTTTGCACTTGATTTATATTTTGTTGTGCTATTTTGGTTAAGTAGGAAAGTCAGAATGTTTTAACCTGAATGACATTGTAAAAAATATTTCATGTAAAATTTGAATTTTGAAATAAAAAAAGAGATGGCTGAGTGGGGTGAGGTAGTGATCGAATGAGTGGGATTAATAACTTATTAATACAGTAATGGTCCTTGTAATGATTTGACTATTTTATCTATATAGTCCACTACGGAAGTGCCGAAATCAGTTATCATCCATGTCTCAGTAGGGAATAAAGGGTTTATCATCCGGATTGTATGCATTAATCAGTGCAATTAACAATGAGGCCGCAGGCTGAATTGTTAATTGACACGATTAATGCATTAAATTCGGATGATAACTTTCAAAATTTTATGACCCAAACGCTTAGATGGACCAAAACCACAAGATTTAGATGTTTTTTCGGGGGAAAGGTTAAATGAAACATTATACTATTATAGGGGGATGCAAAGCAAAATTATTAAATTGAATTGAAGTAAAACTTTCAAAATTTTATAGTAGGATATAACCTCATTCCAACTACAATCATTAAATTTAATGTCTGGATTCCTCCCCAGGTCCTCCATGATAACTCCCCAAGTTCCCTTCACGCTGGTGTCCTCTGAAGACATTCCAGAGGACACTATGGACAGGACAGGGCCCCTGACCTCCTCTTCCAACATGGACAGGACAGGGCCCCTGACCTCCTCCCCCACCAGTTCCTCCTCCTCCTCCACTAACTCCACAATTCCCACAAACTGCACAACGTCCTCTAACCCCGCAGTTCCTAATCCCTCACTCCTTCCCCCAATGTCATCCGGCACAGCTCGCCCGCTGCTGGTGGCAAAACGTCCACTGACAACTCAACGAAACGGGGGAATGTCGAGACGGGGGATGATAATTTCCTGGTTAAATTCGGCAAAAGGAAACGCTTCAGACGTCCAAAGGTATGGGATCGTTCACATATTACGTAATCAATTTTTGGCCGATTTTACCCCCCCCCTCCCGGTCCCCCCTCGTAATCAAGTTTACAGTAGTTCAATTTGTTACAAGAACATGTAATGTAATCATTCGAACCCCCATCCCACCCAGGTGATTTCGTAATATGTGAACGATCCCAATGCTAGTACGAACTATGAGTCTGAGACATGTACCTTTTTAAATAATCCGAATCTGTTGACTTATCATTCAATCAAAGTTGAATTCTCACATTCTTAGTCATGTTTCGTGGCATGTGCACATGCAATTCATGTGGTATACAGTGCACATGTGAAATGTTCCACATATGCCAGCTTCCGACTGGCAAGATGCCAGCTTCCCACTGGCAACCCATGTGTGTACTGTGTGTATTTTGTGCACATAGATCGATGGTTGTAGGGGTTGATAAAATGATAAAGACGCGCATTTTACTGTACCCGCAATTTTCTTTTCATGCAATATCTGTCGAAAGCACAGTATTTAATGCTTTTTATTGATCGTTCCATGTTCACACATCATTTAGGTTACTAGGTTTACAAGGTTTTTGCAAGGTCTTTAGGGTGACAACACTCATATTAATTTACAGGGAGTCCCCACAGTGACATTCCACGCGCACCTAAAGACCATGCTGGAGTGGTATGAGGAGTTTGACGATTCCCAGAAGAATGACATGTTGAAGCAGCTCCTCTCGGTCTCCAACTCTCCCCAGATGCACCTCTTGTCCTCGCTAATGGCTCCTATTCTGCACGCTAGCTGCCCGCATAACTGCACGGATATTCTGTACTGGCTGCCACCCTCCATCAGCTTAGAGGTAGGTGCTGCCCGCATAACTGCACGGATATTCTGTACTGGCTGCCACCCTCCATCAGCTTAGAGGTAGGTGCTGCCCGCATAACTGCACGGATATTCTGTACTGGCTGCCACCCTCCATCAGCTTAGAGGTAGGTGCTGCCCGCATAACTGCACGGATATTCTGTACTGGCTGCCACCCTCCATCAGCTTAGAGGTAGGTGCTGCCCGCATAACTGCACGGATATTCTGTACTGGCTGCCAACCTCCATCAGCTTAGAGGTAGGTGCTGCCCGCATAACTGCACGGATATTCTGTACTGGCTGCCACCCTCCATCAGCTTAGAGGTAGGTGCTGCCCGCATAACTGCACGGATATTCTGTACTGGCTGCCACCCTCCATCAGCTTAGAGGTAGGTGCTGCCCGCATAACTGCACGGATATTCTGTACTGGCTGCCACCCTCCATCAGCTTAGAGGTAGGTGCTGCCCGCATAACTGCACGGATATTCTGTACTGGCTGCCACCCTCCATCAGCTTAGAGGTAGGTGCTGCCCGCATAACTGCACGGATATTCTGTACTGGCTGCCACCCCCATCAGCTTAGAGGTAGGTGCTGCCCGCATAACTGCACGGATATTCTGTACTGGCTGCCACCCTCCATCAGCTTAGAGGTAGGTGCTGCCCGCATAACTGCACGGATATTCTGTACTGGCTGCCACCCTCCATCAGCTTAGAGGTAGGTGCTGCCCGCATAACTGCACGGATATTCTGTACTGGCTGCCACCCTCCGCATAACTGCGGATATTCTGTACTGGCTGCCACCCTCCATCAGTAGGTGCTGCCCGCATAACTGCACGGATATTCTGTACTGGCTGCCACCCTCCATCAGCTTAGAGGTAGGTGCTGCCCGCATAACTGCACGGATATTCTGTACTGGCTGCCACCCTCCATCAGCTTAGAGGTAGGTGCTGCCCGCATAACTGCACGGATATTCTGTACTGGCTGCCACCCTCCATCAGCTTAGAGGTAGGTGCTGCCTGCATAACTGCACGGATATTCTGCCACCTCCATCAACCCGCATAACTGCACGGATATTCTCTACTGGCTGCCACCCTCCATCAGCTTAGAGGTAGGTGCTGCCCGCATAACTGCACGGATATTCTGTACTGGCTGCCACCCTCCATCAGCTTAGAGGTAGGTGCTGCCCGCATAACTGCACGGATATTCTGTACTGGCTGCCACCCTCCATCAGCTTAGAGGTAGGTGCTGCCCGCATAACTGCATTCTGTAGTGGCTGCCACCCTCCATCAGCTTAGAGGTAGGTGCTGCCCTCATAACTGCACGGATATTCTGTACTGGCTGCCACCTCCATCAGCTTAGAGGTAGGTGCTGCCCGCATAACTGCACGGATATTCTGTACTGGCTGCCACCCTCCATCAGCTTAGAGGTAGGTGCTGCCCGCATAACTGCACGGATATTCTGTACTGGCTGCCACCCTCCATCAGCTTAGAGGTAGGTGCTGCCCGCATAACTGCACGGATATTCTGTACTGGCTGCCACCCTCCATCAGCTTAGAGGTAGGTGCTGCCCGCATAACTGCACGGATATTCTGTACTGGCTGCCACCCTCCATCAGCTTAGAGGTAGGTGCTGCCCGCATAACTGCACGGATATTCTGTACTGGCTGCCCTCCATCAGCTTACTGGTGCACGGATATTCTGTACTGGCTGCCACCCTCCATCAGCTTAGAGGTAGGTGCTGCCCGCATAACTGCACGGATATTCTGTACTGGCTGCCACCCTCCATCAGCTTAGAGGTAGGTGCTGCCCGCATAACTGCACGGATATTCTGTACTGGCTGCCACCCTCCATCAGCTTAGAGGTAGGTGCTGCCCGCATAACTGCACGGATATTCTGTACTGGCTGCCACCCTCCATCAGCTTAGAGGTAGGTGCTGCCCGCATAACTGCACCCTCCATCAGGATATTCTGGATACTGGCTGCCACCCTCCATCAGCTTAGAGGTAGGTGCTGCCCGCATAACTGCACGGATATTCTGTACTGGCTGCCACCCTCCATCACTGGCTGCCACCTCCATCAGCTTAGAGGTAGGTGCTGCCCGCATAACTGCACGGATATTCTGTACTGGCTGCCACCCTCCATCAGCTTAGAGGTAGGTGCTGCCCGCATAACTGGATATTCTGTACTGGCTGCCACCCTCCATCAGCTTAGAGGTAGGTGCTGCCCGCATAACTGCACGGATATTCTGTACTGGCTGCCACCCTCCATCAGCTTAGAGGTAGGTGCTGCCCGCATAACTGCACGGATATTCTGTACTGGCTGCCACCCTCCATCAGCTTAGAGGTAGGTGCTGCCCGCATAACTGCACGGATATTCTGTACTGGCTGCCACCCTCCATCAGCTTAGAGGTAGGTGCTGCCCGCATAACTGCACGGATATTCTGTACTGGCTGCCACCCTCCATCAGCAGAGGTAGGTGCTGCCCGCATAACTGCACGGATATTCTGTACTGGCTGCCACCCTCCATCAGCTTAGAGGTAGGTGCTGCCCGCATAACTGCACGGATATTCTGTACTGGCTGCCACCCTCCATCAGCTTAGAGGTAGGTGCTGCCCTCGCAACTGCACGGATATTCTGTACTGGCTGCCACCCATCAGCTGCACGGTAGGTGCTGCCCGCATAACTGCACGGATATTCTGTACTGGCTGCCACCCTCCATCAGCTTAGAGGTAGGTGCTGCCCGCATAACTGCACGGATATTCTGTACTGGCTGCCACCCCTCCATCAGCTTAGAGGTAGGTGCTGCCCGCATAACTGCACGGATATTCTGTACTGGCTGCCACCCTCCATCAGCTTAGAGGTAGGTGCTGCCCGCATAACTGCACGGATATTCTGTACTGGCTGCCACCCTCCATCAGCTTAGAGGTAGGTGCTGCCCGCATAACTGCACGGATATTCTGTACTGGCTGCCACCCTCCATCAGCTTAGAGGTAGGTGCTGCCCGCATAACTGCACGGATATTCTGTACTGGCTGCCACCCTCCATCAGCTTAGAGGTAGGTGCTGCCCGCATAACTGCACGGATATTCTGTACTGGCTGCCACCCTCCATCAGCTTAGAGGTAGGTGCTGCCCGCATAACTGCACGGATATTCTGTACTGGCTGCCACCCTCCATCAGCTTAGAGGTAGGTGCTGCCCGCATAACTGCACGGATATTCTGTACTGGCTACACCCTCCATCAGCTTAAGTGCCCGCATAACTGCACGGATATTCTGTACTGGCTGCCACCCTCCATCAGCTTAGAGGTAGGTGCTGCCCGCATAACTGCACGGATATTCTGTACTGGCTGCCACCCTCCATCAGCTTAGAGGTAGGTGCTGCCCGCATAACTGCACGGATATTCTGTACTGGCTGCCACCCTCCATCAGCTTAGAGGTAGGTGCTGCCCGCATAACTGCACGGATATTCTGTACTGGCTGCCACCCTCCATCAGCTTAGAGGTAGGTGCTGCCCGCATAACTGCACGGATATTCTGTACTGGCTGCCACCCTCCATCAGCTTAGAGGTAGGTGCTGCCCGCATAACTGCACGGATATTCTGTACTGGCTGCCACCCTCCATCAGCTTAGAGGTAGGTGCTGCCCGCATAACTGCACGGATATTCTGTACTGGCTGCCACCCTCCATCAGCTTAGAGGTAGGTGCTGCCCGCATAACTGCACGGATATTCTGTACTGGCTGCCACCCTCCATCAGCTTAGAGGTAGCATGTTTTTGGAAAGGGTCGGGGAGTAACATTCAAATGTGTTGAATGTCCTAATTTGCTTCGCCCCAAGCTCTAATCAAAATGTTCACAACTTCTGTCCGAAAAGGGGGGAGGCGGTTGCCTGTGTCGCCTTCCCCCTGGCTACGCCCTGGGTGTTGTATTGAGATTGGAATTATTAGAGTTTTCGTTTTCTCTTCAGGATAGCAAACGACCGGTTGCCATTTCTCAATTAATCTGGGTACGGTTACGGTTTTAAACTTTACAACACTACTTGTAACGAGAGTTCAACAAGTAACTTAGAGATCTTGGGGTATCTGGATGTCAATTCTCTGGTTGAATGTCAGAGGGTAAACAAGTACTGGTATCGGCTGAGTAGCGATGCTAAACTTTGGCGAACCATGTGCAACAAGCCCTTCTACAGACTCAGTGCCAAGGTAACCTAAGGCACCTGCCTAGCAGGGGCGTAGCCAGATTTCCCTAAAGGCTAAACGGTACTTTCAAAACCGGTTTAATGTTTTATTTGCCTCAAAGCTCACATTTCATCAAAATGAACAAAATTTTCCTACCACCCGTCCAAAAGGGGGAGGCGGCCGCCTGTGTCGTCTCGGGGGGGGCGTCTCCCCTGGCTACGCCCCTGCTGCCTTGATCAAGTGAAAAACGCACACAATTGCTAGTGCTTGCTCTCGCGCGGACGTCTTCGTAAAAGTGTATTGTGCGCGTTTTTCAAGGTCAATGATAATTACCTACCTTCGTGAATTTCATTTTTGAGCATATTTGGAATTTTGAATTCAGATGGTTAAATCTTAATGATAAAACAAATATATTTATAACAAATTAAGTATTTAATCCCTTTAATAGGACATAGGGGATTTGGATGGATTTTCAACACTCTACATTCAGGTAGCAACGAAACAAGTAGATATTTTCAACTCTCTACATTCAGGTAGCAACGAAACAAGTAGATATTTTCAACACTCTACATTCAGGTAGCAACGAAACAAGTTGATATTTTCAACACTCTACATTCAGGTATTTTCAGCAACGAAACAAGTAGATATTTTCAACACTCTACATTCAGGTAGCAACGAAACAAGTAGATATTTTCAACACTCTACATTCAGGTAGCAACGAAACAAGTAGATATTTTCAACACTCTACATTCAGGTAGCAACGAAACAAGTAGATATTTTCAACACTCTACATTCAGGTAGCAACGAAACAAGTAGATATTTTCAACTCTCTACATTCAGGTAGCAACGAAACAAGTAGACATTTTCAAGCAACGAAACAAGTAGATATTTTCTACATTCAGGTAGCAACGAAACAAGTAGACTATTTTCAACTCTCAACACTCTACATTCAGGTAGCAACGAAACAAGTAGATATTTTCAACTCTCTACATTCAGGTAGCAACGAAACAAGTAGATATTTTCAACACTCTACATTCAGGTAGCAACGAAACAAGTAGATATTTTCAACTCTCTACATTCAGGTAGCAACGAAACAAGTAGATATTTTCAACACTCTATTTCGGTCCATTCAGGTAGCAACGAAACAAGTAGATATTTTCAACACTCTACATTCAGGTAGCAACGAAACAAGTAGACACATTCAGGTAGCAACGAAACAAGTAGATATTTTCAACTCTCTACATTCAGGTAGCAACGAAACAAGTAGATATTTTCAACACTCTATACATTCAGGTAGCAACGAAACAAGTAGATATTTTCAACACTCTACATTCAGGTAGCAACGCAGAAACAAGTAGATATTTTCAACACTCTACATTCAGGTAGCAACGAAACAAGTAGACATTTTCAACACTCTACATTCAGGTAGCAACGAAACAAGTAGATATTTTCAACTCAACACTTTAGATATTCAGGTAGCAACGAAACAAGTAGATATTTTCAACACTCTACATTCAGGTAGCAACGAAACAAGTAGATATTTTTCAACACTCTACATTCAGAAACAAGTAGATATTTTCAACTCTCTACATTCAGGTAGCAACGAAACAAGTAGATATTTTCAACTCTACATTCAGGTAGCAACGAAACAAGTAGATATTTTCAACACTCTCCATTCAGGTAGCAACGAAAACAAGTAGATATTTTCAACTCTCTACATTCAGGTAGCAACGAAACAAGTAGATATTTTCAACACTCTACATTCAGGTAGCAACGAAACAAGTAGATATTTTCAACACTCTACATTCAGGTAGCAACGAAACAAGTAGATATTTTCAACACTCTACATTCAGGTAGCAACGAAACAAGTAGATATTTTCAACACTCTACATTCAGGTAGCAACGAAACAAGTAGATATTTTCAACTCTCTACATTCAGGTAGCAACGAAACAAGTAGATATTTTCAACTCTCTACATTCAGGTAGCAACGAAACAAGTAGATATTTTCAACACTCTACATTCAGGTAGCAACGAAACAAGTAGATATTTTCAACACTCTACATTCAGGTAGCAACGAAACAAGTAGATATTTTCAACACTCTACATTCAGGTAGCAACGAAACAAGTAGATATTTTCAACACTCTACATTCAGGTAGCAACGAAACAAGTAGATATTTTCAACTCTCTACATTCAGGTAGCAACGAAACAAGTAGACATTTTCAACACTCTACATTCAGGTAGCAACGAAACAAGTAGATATTTTCAACTCTCTACATTCAGGTAGCAACGAAACAAGTAGACATTTTCAACACTCTACATTCAGGTAGCAACGAAACAAGTAGATATTTTCAACTCTCTACATTCAGGTAGCAACGAAACAAGTAGATATTTTCAACACTCTACATTCAGGTAGCAACGAAACAAGTAGACATTTTCAACTCTACATTCAGGTAGCAACGAAACAAGTAGATATTTTCAACTCTCTACATTCAGGTAGCAACGAAACAAGTAGATATTTTCAACTCTCTACATTCAGGTAGCAACGAAACAAGTAGATATTTTCAACTCTCTACATTCAGGTAGCAACGAAACAAGTAGACATTTTCAACTCTCTACATTCAGGTAGCAACGAAACAAGTAGATATTTTCAACTCTACGCTCGGGTACACGCCCTGGAAGCAAGTGTTCGTGGAGCGCTACAAACTCCAACAAAACTGGCTGCATGGAACCTGCTATGTGAGGACTTTCGAGGGTCACACTCAGGTACACATCAAACGACCGGTTTCGGTTTGGTTAAAACCGACCGATTTCCCTAAACGGTTAATTGCGAAATCAAAATATTTGGTTACGGTTTTGGTTTCAGTTGGCTAAAAACGTCCGGTTAACCGGTATTTCGGTTTCGGTTCGGTTAACCGGTATTTCGGTTTCGGTACGGTTAACCGGTATTTCGGTTTCGGTTCGGTTAACCGGTATTTCGGTTTCGGTTCGGTTAACCGGTCGTTTCCTACTCCGGTATCCTATCTTATTATGGAGCAAGTTTAAACGTTTAATTAAATGGTACGATAAAGTTTATTAAAATCAGAAGCTTTCAAAAACCATGCGATTATCGGTGTCAGGTATTCCACTTTGTTTCGAGATCGCCAATTTGTGGAAAGGGTTTCCCTTAACTGCGAAGCCTTGGGGGAACCACTTCTCGCATAATATGGTTATTTGACATTTACAGTTCTTTTCTGTTATTGTTCAATCCTTCCGACCGATGTCGCTGATGAGAACCGACATTCATCCCACATTCATCAGCGTAAAACTTCAGACTTGAATTCCCTCCGACAAATAAAAATTAAATCCTGAATTGCTCAGGCCTCAGGGCATAACGTGTTTTTACTTCGACAGTTACAATGTCTCGACGATTACAGTTCGCCAAACCAATATAGAGCAATATTGAGCTGTAAAGCTCTGATGAATGCATCTAATCTGATAAAACCATCCACTCTGATAAAAGCATAATCACATGATTTTCGAAAGCTCCTGATTTAAAGTTTATCGTATCATTTAACATTTTAAACTTGCTCTCTAAAAAACCATCCACTCTGATAAAACCATCCACTTAACCCAAAACTATCTGATAAAAACCATCCACTTCAAGATTTTGACGAAACCATCCATCTCACCTTACACGATAGGAACGGCCGGGAATCGAACCACCAACCTCTCGATTGGAAGTACGACGCCTTAACCATTGCGCTACCTGGCCACCAAAATGATAGAAATATCCACTCTGATATAAAATCATCCTCTTTACCCAAAACCATCCACTTCAACATTTTGACGAAACCATTCACCTTACCCCCAGGGGATCACCTGTGTCCAGTTCGACGATTACCGCATAGTGAGTGGGAGCTCTGATAAAACCATCAAAGTGTGGAGCACGAGGTCCAATTCCCCCTGGGCAGGGCTAACACTGCGCGGGCACAGCGGGACAGTGCGGTGCTTACACCTGGATAACAACCAGCTAGTTAGTGGTTAGTATAGGGCACAGCGGGAAAGTGCGGTGCTTGCACCTGGATAACAACCAGCTAGTCAGTGGTTAGTATAGTGTCCTAATATTGTACCAACATAACAACCAGCTAGTCAGTGGTTAGTATAGGGCACAGTGGGACAGTGCGGTGCTTGCACCTGGATAACAACCAGCTAGTCAGTGGTTAGTATAGGGCACAGTGGGACAGTAAGGTGCTTGCACCTGGATAACAACCAGCTAGTCAGTGGTTAGTATAGGGCACAGTGGGACAGTGCGGTGCTTACACCTTGATAACAACCAGCTAGTTAGTGGTTAGTATAGGGCACAGTGGGACAGTGCGGTGCTTGCACCTGGATAACAACCAGCTAGTTAGTGGTTAGTATAGGGCACAGTGGGACAGTGCGGTGCTTACACCTGGATAACAACCAGCTTGTTAGTGGTTAGTATAGTGTCCTAATATTGTACCAACATAACAATCAGCTAGTTAGTGGTTTAAGTATAGTGTCCTAATTCCTTCTGTTTGTGGTTAGTTTCCTGATTACTTTTGTTTGTGGTTAGTCTATTATACTAACATAACAACCAACTAGTCAGTGGTTAGTTTCCTTATTACTTTTGTTTGTGGTTAGTCTATTATATCAACATAACAACCAGCTAGTTAGTGGTTAGTATTTGTTTGTGGTTTGTGTATATGGCAGATCCGGAACCCACGGAGCTACCGGTGAAGAAATATATATATAGAAATTATACCAAAATGAGTCACTTTAGATACCAAGATTTTACCCTCCTACAATTAATCTTCCTTCTTTCCTTCCTCTCTAAACTGTGATACTTGGAATTCCGGAATTCCGGGTGGCCCAGTTTCACACTACACTATCTTCACCTAGATTACAAACAACTAGATATTAGTGTAGTTTAGTTTTGGTTGGAGAGGCAATGACACGACAAGTTTTATTCAGGAATCTGATATCTTCAAAATTCTATCTCTTATTAGTGGTAACAGTGTGATGCGTAGGAATTCGAAAGAAGATGACATAATCTCATTTCTGTTTGTTAAAAAAACAAGAAAACTCTTTCTAATGCTTGTGAAGTGGAAAAGTTAATTGTATATTTCAGTCTGGGTCAGTGCTGAAAATCAGTTTTGCAAGTTCGCGCCTCTTACATTTTTCCAAAATAAATTCCGAACCGAACTGGCGCAAACTGTAGTTGTTTAGACAAGAGTTTTAAAGGGTTGACTTGCAGAAAATGTAGGTATCTATTCTGTTAAAACTAATTCGACAATTCGTGTTGGTACAAATTAGTAAACAACAATTAATGCGCATGGTACTTTTGCATTGGACCTCTGGTATCACAATTTACTGTTTAAATAGTTAAATTCTAAAATGGCGGTATAGCTATTGCGATTTTTGATAATATTGTATGCAGTTTACTTAGCAATTTACCTTACAATCCACCTTATAAACTCGTTGAAAAGGTTTTAAATACATGACATTTCAATGGGGTTGGCAAGTAGGGGGAGCCCATGTATCGGGGTTATCCCAAGGCATTGGTGAAGCCCGAGGTTCGGTGGAGCCTGGTATGGCGAAGCCCGGCAATAAGGTTAGTCTGGTACGGGTGAGCCCCTGTATCGGGGTTATCCCAAGGCATTGGTGAAGCCCGAGTTTCGGTGGGGCCTGGTATTGTGAAGCCCGGCAATAGGGTGAGTCTGGTATGGGCGAGACCGTGTATAGAGGTGAGCCCCGGACAATCGGGGGAGCCCTAGATTAAGGGGAGCAGTGTACAGGGGAGTCCGTGATTAGAGGTGATCCCAGGTTTAGGGGAAGCCTCCGTACGGTGAACTCTGTAATTTGTGATCCCGGGAATAAGGGGAGCATTAATGCCTCCCCCTATTCCCGGGCTCCCATACTTGCCAACCCCATTGACTTTGCAACCGGGTTATTCCTCTTTTATTATTGCCACCTCTGGAACCTCCCCACTGGTTATCATGCGCTGTATCAGTACATTTGAAATCGTATTCTCTCACTGATGCTTCGCAACATGTTCGAGTAATGCGCATGGTACTTTTGCATTGGACCTCTAATATCACAATTTACTGTTTAAATTCTAAAATGGCGGTATATTGAGATTTTTTCCTGTTCCCAATCGCATTTTTGTTTTACAAAAAGGCATTGAGAAAAGGTTATCAGAGATCGTGTTTTGTGGTGGTTGTGTGTATACTACCTTTATGCGTACTGTTAAATCTGAAATAGGTGGTGGTGTGTCGTCGTGGTGGTGGTGGTGGTGGTTGGTATATTTTCATGCATCAAACCGCTCCTTTATAATATCACTCGCGCCAGAGTAGCTTGGTGTAGTGCCATCCTTTGCATTTTGGGCTGCAGCTAGCTAACAGCGTTGTAGGTATTTGGGTTCAATGCTCTGTTCATTCTGATGTTGAAAGTAATTCTTTCTCAAAAATTGAAGTTCAATTCTTTATTCATAAAATCAAACCTTTATCAATTGTCAGGGAATTAATCAAATAATTTCTTAATTTATAGGATTTTAATCACTGAATCACATAGTCATTTGGCCTTCTTTATTAGTAGCGGGCAATTCTGGCAAATTACAATGGGCAGTGTTATGAATGATCTAAAGAATTGACGAGAGGAAAGAAAGACATGAGAGCTTGTCTTGGTTCATGATTGATCATATATCTGAATCTTTCATCTTGATCTTGGTCAGTAATCATATAATTGTGTATCTCAATCTTGAAAATCAATCAAGGCGGGGGTAAAATAATAGCGAACATTGCAACGGTTTGATATCTGCAACGCAGCAAATAAGAAACGTAACGCGTAACGAAAATGGTGATCATAGTTATGAAACTCTGAACAGCGCGCAACCAAACGAATCTTCAGAGTTCTACGAAATGGCGGGAACGCGCGCGCGAACATTTGGCACGTGGAACGAAATCGCCCACGTGATATTTTATCTGCGCGTGTTAATTCAAACTTGTACGTAGGAGAGCCTGCATAATGAGGAATATTTATAAAATTGATTCAATGATGTTAGTATTGCGTTGTGACACTAATTTGATAGAAGAAGCGCGATTGTAATATGATGATTTGGAAGGTCACTTTTATGCTTTATCTTCAAGTCAACATGTCAGTAAATAAGTCGGACAACGGTCGTCGATCAAATGACGGCATGTTTTAATACCAGCCCCAGGGAACAGGAAATTAAGCGCCTACATACGGAAACAACAGGTACAAGAAATGTGCCGGTAGGCGCAATTCTTGTTGATAATATTGTATGCAGTTTACTTAGCAGTTTACCTTATATTCCACCTTATAGACTCGTCAAAAAGGTTTTATAAACATGAAACTTCAATTGACGCGCACACTTCGCAACAGGTTCGAGTGACTGTACCATTAAAGTGTGGGATCTGGCTGAAGGGGTTGGCTGGTCTCGGTCAAGATGTACAGTAACAATGGTGGGACACAGTCATACGGTGCGGTGCTTGCAGGTTAGACATTACATGATTATTTGCTTATTTTGTAGTAAGGGGTCATTCATTAACATGAACTCATCTTAAGTTGTGAGATTATAGAGGTCATTCATTAACATAAACTCATCTTAAGTTATGAGATTATAGAGGTCATTCATTAACATGAACTCATCTTAAGTTATGAGATTATAGAGGTCATTCATTAACATGAACTCATCTTAAGTTATGAGATTATAGAGGTCATTCATTAACATGAACTCATCTTAAGTTATGAGATTATAGGCATCTTTCATAAACCTAAACTCATTACTCAAGTTGTGAGATTATCTTACAAAAGTTTGAAACTTTACAATCAAGCTTACAATTATCAAACTTACAATTATCTTAAGTAATTATTCACGAGTAATTACTCGGGAAATACTTAGTTATTATGAATGACCCCTGTTCATCTTAGTCTTATCCCACATGGGCTGTCAAGGGATATTTCCTTGGCGTATTTTGGTATTCTTGAGGGCTTGAACAAGGATTTTCTGTCTTGGCTTTTGATATGATAGTTTTGATATAGCAAATTTGCTACAATTATTATACTTTATGTTATACATTACTTAATTAGTTGTTATTGATCTGAGTTATCCATTACTTAATTAGTAAGTCCGAGCAGCTACAGTGTCAAATGTTGGTTTATGCAAAGTGTAATTCTCAACACAAATCCAGATTATTTTATATTTATTGTTCAGTTAACAGCTAGCTTCTAATATTCCATCAAATAAGTATTAACTTAGGAAACTCGCCTTTGAATGTTTAGGACATTGAACATTTTGGTCCAAAGCATTGAACCAAAATGTTATAAATTATATTCAAAATTCTCTTTTATAATTTGACTGCCACAAGTTTGGTACAATATAAGATTTGCCACGACATATTTGTACGGCGCGCTAACAAATTTGTGGTATATTATTGAAATGTAAACCGATATGCGCGCGTTTTTTGCGTACGTGACAGTACATTCGATAAATTTAGAAAACTGGATTGAAGTTGAATTTCTGTTCTATTTCTGTTCTATTTCCTTGACCTTATCTTACCTTAATCCCCTCCCCCAAGTCTCATCTTACGTGTATGTTTGCTCACCAGTCAAAAGTTCCTCGTTGAAACTGTGAGGCACAAACTTAGACAGTTTTCAACCCCAGCAAAAGTGTTTATTATCTATTTCGAGTGTTAGGACAACTGCAAATCCATTTTGAAATCCATTTTGATCATTATTTCGGGTACAATCACACCCTCAAGAAGTGTAGACTATCTCTCCTCCTCTCCGCCCACTACCATATCTTGCCTACTTCCCCCCCCCCCACCACTCATATTTCCCAGGTTGGTCTAGGGGTGGTGGTCAGCGGGTCCTACGACCACACCCTCAAGAAGTGGAAGCTCTCCACCGGAGAGTGTTTGGGTACGCTCCGCGGGCATTTGGCGGCTGTTCTGAGCGTGCAGTTCGACAGCGAACGTATTGTGAGCGGCTCCTGCGACAACACTATCAAGGTAAGGAGCCAATCAGAAATGAGCTCATCAAAAATCAGCCTTTTTTTGAACATACATGCATACTACCTCATCATTTGGGAAAGATTCATACATATCCCAACCTCATCTCATCATTTCAAGATTTATGTCACGTCACTCATTCAGGCTGAAGACGAAGTGACGTCACATCTGCAATTTGAGTTATATCATCTAAATCCTAAATTAGGTCCAACATTGGTCCAATTTACAACAAGTGGTTGATGTCAAAGTGATAAGTTCATCATTTTGCAAACCTACATACATACTACCTCATCATTTCCAAAACATAAATACATACCCAAGTGATGAGCTCATTTCTGGATGGCCCTAAACGGAAGTAGTGATTTAATTGTCTGAAATTCTTAACAGTATTGTCGTGCTGAACTGCTGAACCTCTGGCAGGTCCAGTACGACAGTACGTCTCTAGGTTCGGTACGATTACACGGGTCGGTCGACGGGCGATGTCCGCCCCTTTCTTCTGCGAAATTGTGACGTCCAAATGTGGAACGATGCGGCGCGTGGCTCGGCAGATTCGACACATTTTGTTCGATTTCTCCCGCCAACCGATTGGAGTAGTTCAGTACCAATCGATTATAGTACAAAAAATCACACAAAAGCCGAAATGTGTGGAATCTGCCAAGTGCCCAGCGATCGTACCGAATCTAGAAACGTAACGAACTTGATAAAACCACACATTTTACTGTTCGAGCAATTTACTTTTCATATAATTTCTGTCAGAAGTACAGTAAGGCGCCTGTAACGTTCGTCGGTCGATCGAATGGAATTGGTCGATCGATCAACTCCATTGGAACGAATGATGTGTTTTACTGGTCCCTAATGACTTGGATCGTGTTTAAATGAGCAATATTTACTTGTTTCCCTACTAGCTCATAGATTTTCTATTTAAAACACATCAGTCGGTCAAATGAAGTTGATCGATCGATCGACGAACGTTACAGGCGCCTAATTTTACGCGTTTTCTTGATCAATCCATGTGAACACGGGCAATTTACAGGTTTGGAGTTTTGGGACGGGTGACTGTCTGTCGACCCTCGCGGGACACAACAACGCAGTAACTTGCATCCACTTCGACCACTCCCGCATAGTCTCCGGGAGTCTGGATACGCAGATCCGACTTTGGGATATCAAGAGTGGGCGGTGCATTCAGACTCTGGACTGGGCTAAGTACGATCCATTTGACTTGAATTTAGCTTAAAATATATGTGGTGACTTGTTTAGGGATCGTTCACATATTACGCTATCATTTTTTGGGCATTTTGTACCCCCTCTCCCCCCTCCATAATCAACCGTAATCACGGCAAAACCCCCCTCTTTTTGGCAAATATAACGTTATATTACGTTATCCTGACCCAACCCCCCCCCCCTCAAGTACGATCCATTTTAATTGAATTTAGCTTAAAATATGTGGTGATTTTAGGGGACTCATGTCGATCGAATGAAGTTGATTGATCGACCAATTCCTAGAGATCAATACTCTTTTGACTCAATGGTACAAAGGAGAATAAATAAATTACTCGTCAATTGTAATCATGCGACTCTTAATCTTATCCGACAACCCTTTCCGTGAAATAATCAGTCCAGCACTGGCAAATAAAAACTCCGTTTCTCTTCAGTGCGGAGGGTCATACAGGCGTTGTGCGGTGTCTTCAGGCGGACACGTGGAGAATTGTCAGTGCGGCTGATGACAAAACTCTCAAGGTAACGGTGACACTTCGCACTGCAGTCTGCGCGGCTTTTGTGTGCGCGGCTTTTGTGTGCGCGGCTTTCATGTGCGCGGCGAACAGGCATGTTATTTATGATCATATTATGTCTATTCGCCGCGCAAACTTACGCCGTGCACAATAAAAAGACGTGCAAAGTGCGGTAAGAACTGCCCCAAGCCCCCGTTAAAGTGTAACTTTAATCAAATCTGTTTATTTTTTTTTCTTTAGACCTCGCATCTTGTGTTCTTTAGACCTTGTGCTCTCAGATAATTTCCGAAATGATGTATTCCATCTTGATCTTAGTCGAACAGGCGGCACTCGCACTCCGGAAAATTAAAATTGGAGTCCAATTTTAATTTTTCATTGTCGGAGCTGACACCACTTTCCATTCTTTCTAATAAAGTTCACGACCTCCTTAGGTTTGGTCTCTGGAAAGTGGGAAACGTTTGGTGACTCTCCGTGAGCACACCGACGGAGTAACGTGCCTGCAGTTCAACGACCTCAAGATCGTGTCCGGGAGCTACGACAAAACCGTGAAACTTTGGGATTTCAGTAAATCTTAGAGCCATTGAATAACTCGAGGATTTCAGTAAAACGTAGAGCCATTGAAAATGAAACTCGACAGACTGGTTGGTGTCTCGACATTTTATTTTTCATGTGTGGCGTATAAGTAGTACAAAGAGTAAGGGATCGTTCACATATTACGTAATCAATTTTTCGCCGATTTTAACTCCCCCCCCTCCCCCCCCCCCCCCCGTGGTGATCAAGTTTACTGTAGGTTTAATTTGTTAAATGACGTAATCATCCGGAAAACCCCTTCCCATATGTGATTACGTAATCTGTGAACGATCCCGCCGCGCCGCGCGCACATATAAAGGTTGGGGGGGCCAACCCCCATAAACCCCCGGTGGATATCGAAAAATGGCAAATGGGGGTTTAATTTTTGGGGGTTTATGGGGGTTTTTGGGGGCTTAATTTAGTTAAATTTTGCTGTTTTATGACTGATTTTGTTCACGATTTTTGGCATTTTACGGAATGGTACCATTTTTTGTTGACGATTTTTGGCCTTTTTTGAAATGGTACCATTTTTTGTTGATGAATTTCGGCCCTTTTCTGAAATGGTACCATTTTTTCAGCGATTTTCAAGCCTTTTTTGAAATGGTACCATTTTCTGTTGCGCATTTTCGAACCTTTCCTAAAATGGTACCATTTTCGGCCATTTTTTGAAATGGTACCATTTTTTGTTGACAATCTTAGACCCTTTTTTGAAATGGTACCATTTTTTTGTTGGCGATTTTCAAGCCTTTTCTGAAATGGTACCATTTTTTGTTGACGATTTTTGGCCCTATTTTGAAATGGTACCAATTTTCATTGAAGATTTTCGACCTTTTTCTGGAAAATTAAACCCCCATAAACCCCCAAGTGGATATCGAAAAAGGTAAATGGGGGTTCAATTTTTGGGGGTTTATGGGGGTTTATTGGGGTTGGCCCCCCCAAAGGTTGAGACACTAATACTATATTAGTATTACGCCGCGCATGGGTACTTTTTGTGGCGCGTAACATCGAGTGCAAGTGTGCTTTTCGAAGTAAATGTTTTTATAGGATAAGGAACTGGAAGTACATTGGCACAAAGGAACTGGAAGACATTAAAACTCTGGGATTTCGGTAAATCGTAAAGTCGCTCAAAGTTAAATACAATTAGTACTATTCTGATTTAACAGGGAAATAGGGATCATTTTTGACATTTTGCCCTCAAAATTTGCTAAAAAATATGAACTGGAACAGTATTGTTTGGTGTGAAACAGAACTGAGCTCTCGAATAAGGGGCCATCCAGAAAATGAAATGAGCTCCTCACTTGGGTATGTATGTATGTTTTGGAAATGATGAGGTAGTGATGAGCTAGTATGTAATTGTATGTAGGTTTGCAAAATGAGGAGCTCATCACTTTAAGGTGAAATTTCGTGACAGCCACTCGTAAAATTGGACCATACCAGTACACTGTAACCATTCTCAATTTTGAATAAATAAGTTTGATAGTCTAACTCAAATTGTAGTTGTGACGTCACTTCATTCCTTCATATTGAATGAGTGGCGTAACGTAAGTCTTTAAATGATAAGATGAGGTTGGGGTATGTATACATCTTTCCCAAATGATGAGGTAGTATGTATGTATGTTCAAAAAAGGCCGGTTTTTGATGAGCTCATTTCTGGATGGCCCCTAACTGGCCTGATAACCGCTATACACTATCAGATAAGGCAAAAGGATACGATAAACCAAATAACAGAAGGATAGCACAGATTTAGCTGTCGGCATATAGTCCAAAAACGGACTTCATGCCGACATGTCTCTAGAAATCCAATGTCGGCATATAGTCCGCTGTCGGCATAAAGTCCGGGTACCCTTTCAAGCAAATTGCATTTGCAAGTAAGGTCCTTGAGCTCAAGCTGTTCAGTTAGAATATATAAGGATTAGGAATGTGTCTTCAGGAAGCCGACGAGTAGTCGTTGACCTCGTTCTGTTTTTAGTTCTGTAGATTCAATTTGATACTGATTACCGCTGATTTGAATATGGGATTGTAAAGCTATATTATTATCAATTTAATGAAATACGTTGAACTGTGCACAACATGAATCAGTTTCGGACCATTTCACTCATAAAACCATTTGTGAATTTTCAATCGATACCAAAATTTGCATGGATACAGTTTTTGGCATAAGACAGCGTCTGTGAAAATTTGAAGCATTTTCATCCAAAAATAAAGAGGATATTGCAAAATTGAGAATCAGCGCCGCGCGCGCGGCGCTGATCCTCGAGAGGGTCTGTCAACGTCAGACAACATAAAGTTAAACTTTATCCATGCAAATTTTTGTGTCGATTGGACATTCACAAATGGTTTCATGAGTGCAATGGTCAAAATTTGCGCGCAGCACTTTCGATCCGAAACTGATTTAGTGATTTATGTTGTGCACAGGAACTATGGGGGGGGGGGGCCAACCCCCTCAATTTTGGTGGATATCAAAAAATCGCCAATAGGGGGTTTAATTTTGGGGGGTTTTGGGGGGTTTTGGGGGGTTTGAGGGGGCTTAATTCTTAGTGAAAAAATTTTTTTCTCAAATGGTACCATTTTTGTTCCTGATTTTTTGCACCATTTCAAAATGGTACCATTTTTGGTCGTGATTTTGGCGATTTTCAGAAATGGTACGATTTTTGTTTACAGTTTTTGGTACCATTTTTGTTTCTGATTTTCAGCATCTTTTTCAAATGGTACCATTTTGTTTCTGATTTTTGCACCCTTTCGAAATGGTACCATTTTTGTTCCTGATTTTTTGCACCATTTCAAAATGGTACCATTTTTGGTTGTGATTTTTGGCGATTTTTAGAAATGGTACCATTTTTGTTTCCGGTTTTTGGTACCATTTTTGTTTATAATTTTTGGAACTTTTATGAAATGGTACCATTTTTGTTTCTGATTTTCAGCATCTTTTTCAAATGGTACCAAATTTGTGTCCGATTTTTGTGCCTTTTCAAAATGGTACCTTTTTTATTCGTGATTTTTGGCGATTTTCAGAAATGGTACCATTTTTGTTTACAGTTTTGGTACCATTTTGTTTCTGATTTTCAGCATCTTTTCAAATGGTACCATTTTGTTTCTGATTTTTGCACCCTTTCGAAATGGTACCATTTTTGTTCCTGATTTTTTGCACCATTTCAAAATGGTACCATTTTTGGTCGTGATTTTTGGCGATTTTTAGAAATGGTACCATTTTTGTTTCCGGTTTTTGGTACCATTTTTGTTTATAATTTTGGAACTTTTATGAAATGGTACCATTTTTGTTTCTGATTTTCAGCATCTTTTCAAATGGTACCAAATTTGTGTCCGATTTTTGCGCTTTTCGAAATGGTACCTTTTTATTCGTGATTTTTGGCAACTTTTCAAATGGTACCATTTTGTTTCTTCATTTGGTGCTTTTTGAATCATACTAGAATAATTTTGCTGTCGATAGGGGTTTAATTTTGGGGGTTTAATTTTGCTGTCGATAGGGGTTTAATTTTGGGGGGTTTAATTTAACCCCCTGGTGGATATAACAAATTTCCAATAGGGGGCTTAATTTTGGGGGGTTTTGGGGGGTTGGCCCCCCCCCTGTTCTCTTTACCTGTAAGACATGGTGGACTTGGAGTCTCAAATCCAGTGGAAGGAGCAGCATTTGAGTTTCAAGCTTCAGAAAAGATCACTGAAAACTTGAAGAAATTGATCAGAATCAGCAGCCAAGTCTGGATGGTTACCAACATGAGGAAGCAGCAGAGCACACCAGGGACTGTATGAAGGACAAGGAAGTTAAGCTACTCAGGAAGGTCGCTGATGTCAAATCTGGTTCCTCTGATCGGCTCAAGAGGTCCATAACCTTAGCCCAAGAGAAGGTGCGGGGCTTGGCTAACCGTTCTTCCTATCGGTTCTTTGGGGTGGGTACTGAACAAGGAGGAGTTTAGAGATGCTCTCAGGCTCAGGTACGGCTGGCAAATTCCCCAACATTCCAGCATTGTGTGTTTGTGGCAAAAGAATTCTAGACCACACCTTAGTTTGTAAAATGGTGGCTACTTAATCTTTAGACACAACAAAGTACGTGACACAAATGCTGCGTTTCTGAGGAAGTATGTCATGACGTTAAGACTGAACCAGAGCTGATTCCGATCAACTCCTGCCAGCAACTCCTGATCAAAGGGGTTAAAAAAACCCAAAAGGGACCTATAAAAACCCTAAAAAAGGGGAAAAAAAAAACCCTATCCAAAGGGTTAAAAACAAAAAAAGGACCGAAAAAAATTTCCCGGGCCCCAAAAACAGGGGATTTTCTTCAAGTTAAACAGGACCTATAAAAAACCCTTTTAAAAAAAAAAAAAAAAAAAAAAAAAAAAAAAAAAAAAAAAAAAAGGGGCCCCACCCTAAAATTTCAAGTTAAAGAGGACCTATCACTAACGGGGGACCCTATAAAGTTAACAGAGGACCCTATCACTAACGGGGGAACTTTTCAAATTAACAGAGGACCTACCCAAAAAGGGGAACTATCAAGTTAACAGGCCCTTATCCTAACGGGGACCTTCAATTTCGGGGCCCCCTATCACTAACGGGGGACTTCCCAATTCGAGGGACCTATCACAAGGGGGAACACTATAAAGGCCGGGAGGCCCTATCACTAACGGGGGACACTATCAATTAACACTAACAGGACACTATCAATTACCAAACAAGGTATCATGTAATGTTTAGCAAATGCAATTCAAATCAGATTGAGCAAGTCAATTGACTGGTTGACTATATATTAGCACTATAATTTATAAATTTAAAGCCAGTGTGGTAAAATATGCAACTAGCCAACAGTTGGCTAGCTGTGCAAAGGGGACCAGGCAACGCAACGCGAACATCTGGCAAGATTCCTAGATTAGTAACATAACATAACATAAGGATAATGGTATTTAACCATCACTCTTCACATAGACATTAATCGAGAAAAATAGATGGTTTTTATCGCACCATTGAAGACTCAGGTGCCCACACTCATTGTTACCACATAAATAAACTGAATTTGCATAAACAACTCAGTGATAAAATACTGTGATAATAACTTAAGAGTATGAAATCACTGTGAAATAAGTTAAGATTCATAAAAGTTCAGCGTTTGTTGCTATTTACGTATGCTCCTCTTTGCAATGAATTCTTAAAATTCTTAAAAACTAATCGTTTTGTGAGTTCCATAATGAATCTGGTACTTTTGTTCGCTGTAGGCTTGCCTTTTTTCCTATAAATCCTAATGTTTATTTTAATTTTCTATACTTAATGTGGTCTGGAAGATCCAGTTTTACGGTGGCGTGTCGAACTCATATATGCGCGGCGTAATAGTGCGCGGCTTGCTGCCTGTAATTAACAGGCAGCGAGCCCGCCGAGCCCAGAGCCGCGCACGATTACGCCGCGCATGGAAAAGCCGTTCACATATGAGTTCGACACGCCCTTGTAATGCTTAGTGAATCATAAAAACTAAACAGTTGTGTGACATTTGCATTTGTTGATATAATATCAAAATTGTTTATTTGGTTTTATTTCATGTCATTTGTAGCCAAAAAAAAGATATCAATATTTACACTTGGTGAATCAAACTGCATATTTTTCTATATATTCTACCAATTTGTATATATTCGACCTGCATGTTTATTTGACTGAATATTTTTACTCGTAAGATGTTACCCTACCCTCGCGCGCGTCGCAACGTTCCACATTTGGACGTCACTTTGCAACCTCGCCATTCAGTCAGAAGAAATAGACAGGGCAACGTCCGTCGAATTTTACTGGCTATTTAGTGTTTTTATCAATTTTGATATTTTGTCTTGTCTGACACCTGACAAATTTTGTCATTGTGGAAGTTAGAATTAATTTTATCACATTGAATAACTGTTTAATGAAACATAGATATTTTGTGGACAAGAGTGTTGATGTATTTCATCAAAACAATTATTTCATTTATTTATTTTATTCTTATTTATTGTGAAATTGCTATTTATTAATGTTACTATGGAATGGGCACAGGGGTGAAATGGTGCTAAATAATTGTTAATATTTGATATTGACCAATTGGGTTTATGATTAGTGATGGTTAAATACCATCATGTTCACTTCAATTTTAGGTGGTTTCATTGTTCCGTGTTGATCAAATGGACTGATCAAATGAAAAATGCCCACAACACACTTTTGTGATGACATCTGCACAAAAAGTGAGCACAAGCGATTGTGTGATTTTCATTTGATCAGTTCATTCAATCGACGCAGAATGATGCAGATGCCTTAGATCATTGATGAAAACAAGAAAATGATGGTAGGACATAACACCACCCAGACAAAACACCACCCAGACATAATGCCACCTTACAGACTGGAAATTACGTGATGGGAACGCTTATGCTGATCATAGGTCCTAACCTTTACCATGAAATTGTGTCACAGGATTATGCATGAGCATCCCACTGGAACAATTTGTGCTCTAAGGTGGTGTTTTGTCCAGGTGGTGTTTTGCCCACTGCCCAGGTGGTGTTTTGACTGCACACCCCTTAGATTAAGTAAAATTATTGATGAATATTAGATGCATAGCTTTAGCTGACTGGTATTTTGCTTAATATCTATTTTGCTTAATATCAATTTTGCTGTTCAGAATGAAATTTTTCAATTGCCATCTGTGAATTAGTATTCCTGAGTTATATAGCATTAATGGAAGATGATGATGACAATTTGTTTGAAGACAATTTGGATGATGTTATCCTAAGTGATGATCTTGTTCAGAGTGTTGCCCTAACAAAAACCCCTCCTGTAATAGACCAGGTATGTGTCACACTATGCTATAATTGTTTTCTCATATGATGATGTCATTTTATTGCTATATTGTTGGGGTTTTCAGTATGCTCAAGCTAATGGGATGTCCCAATACTTGCAACTCACCATCTGAATCTTTCTTTCACACTTACTTCTTTCCTAGAAAAAAGAGCACATCCCTGGATTTGATGAAAATGAAGGACAAAATTGGATTTATCCAGTGAATTATCCTCTCCGATCTTACCAATATAACATTGTTCAAAAGGCTTTGTTCTGGAATACACTTGTTACCTTGCCAACAGGTATGTGGTGGAGTAGATTGGCAGTTTAATCTTCATTACTGTCCAAAGACATTGTAATGTTACTGTTATCAATGAAGTTATTTAAAGCTGACGATTAAACGACTCCAATCTCCATGCTGTTAAACATTACCTCATGACATTGCTACACATAACTTCAGGACTTGGTAAGACATTTGTTGCTGCTGTTGTCATCCACAACTTTTATCGTTGGTATCCCCAAGGGAAGATACTTTTCATGGCTCCAACTAAACCGCTAGTAGCACAGCAGATTCGGGCATGCCATGATATTGTGGGTAAGTTTGTCATTGCTAAACCAGCACCTTTTGGATTGTGGGTTAACCTTTTTTTTCTGGGATCTGGATTCCCAGTGTAATTTCACCAGTTCCATATAGATCTTTTTCTAGTACATTTTTTCCAAGACCCAAATAAATTCTCCTAGGTATTCCACAGAGAGATTTAGGAGAACTCACTGGCAGTCTCACTCCTGCTAAGAGAGATACCATTTGGTCTTCAAAACGAGTTTTCTTTCTTACACCTCAGGTAACTATTAGCATATTAGTTTGGCTTGTAACATTTTTTCACGTTGTTCAAGTAATAGTAATGGGCTTCATACTTCCATTTTACTCTCAACTTTTTTTAAATGCAAGCACTTCGTTATCATTTCATTGACAAATCTCTTATTATAGCTAGAAATATTTCACATTATTGTAGGTGGTACAAAATGATTTGGGTCGAGGAACGTGCCCGGCCAGAGAGATTGTACTTATTGTTATAGATGAGGCTCACAAAGCCACTGGCAACCATGCTTACTGCCAGGTATGAGGGACTTCAGTTTGCAATGCAGTATTTACAGTTTTTATAAATGTGGTTTCTTATATTATGCGGTGCTCATATTATGTGCCTTTTTGGAAATATAGCATTTCCCAATTCAGCGACATGTTATTATTCCTTTACAACACGTATCCTCTTGTGTCTAAGGTGGTACGAGAGTTGCAGAATTACAAACAGAACTTCAGAGTTTTGGCCCTCAGCGCAACTCCGGGTGATAATTTGGAAACAGTTCAGAGCGTCTTGAGCAACCTTCTCATCGCACATGTTGAGGTTATTAAAAGAATCCTTTAAATCTGGGAATCGTTTCGTTTTAGTTCCTTCAATAATTTACCGTGTTCAAGAGCTAAGTGAAAATTTTTCACTGCTTAATTGAGATTATTTTCATTGAAGATATTTACCATAAATTAAGGTATTTTCCTTGGATTTGGAGTCTTCAAATAGTCAAATTTTTCATGTCCATCAACAGACTAATGTTATTCTCTTGACTCAGTTGCTTCAGTCAACTTAAGAGGGATATCAAAATTTACTCAGATATAATTCTCTTGACTTTTTCTCTTTTATGCTAGATCAGGTCGGAAGAGTCCCTGGATATCAAGCCTTATCTCCATGACAGGAAGATAGACAAAGTGATCCTGCCACTGGACAAACCCCTCAGTCACCTTAAACAGGCTTTCTTGTCTGAAGTTAGTGTGAAGTTAGTGTGAGACAAGTTTAATAACTTATGCGATGAAACCGTGATATATCTGACTGTGTAAATACTTGTGTTTTCGAACTGATCATGCAGTGAATTTGTCTCTTCTTTAAAATTTTGACAAGTTTTGTTCTTGTTTCTGAAACTAAAGCTTACAGCGACTTTACCTCTCTATCTTCTCCTAGGTGATAGACAAGTATGCCCAGACCCTGCTAACTCAGCGAGCTCTGTACTGCAACGAGATCAGCAACCTCTCCCGCTTCTCCATCCTTCAACAAAGAGACAACTGGAGGAAGAGGGCTGGGAACCTGCCTGCCCAGACTGCCAGCATGATAGAAGGTAGGAAAGAGATCGATTTAAACAATCATGGTAAATTTGAGGAACTAATTGGTATAATCTGTCCAGGGGCTGTCATCTGTAATGACAGGTTCACGAGAAAAAGGTACAGAGTTTTGTGCCATTAATGTGAACTCTTTGCCTCGGCTTCTAACATTTATTTTCATTCAGGAACGTTCTACATGCTGATCAACCTGTTGCAAGCCTATGAGTTCCTCCTGATACACGGGGCTGGGGTCTTCCTGCACCACTGCATGGGTCAGTCATCACTTTATCAGGCGTATCAACCTACCCACAGGATCATTAATTGATGTAGAAGTATTGACCTATCAGCACTCGAGTTTTACGTATAAACGCACGCTGACTGATCAATTTGCTTTTACCTTAAATACCTTATTTTCATTTGGAATAGGTAGTCTACAACACCAAATGATAGGGGGTGCCAATTTCCCAATTTTTCCCTGATTCAAAAAAGAGCTTTGGACCAGTGGTTCTCCCCCAAGATAAAGCATTTTCTACCCTCCCATAGAGCTGCTAGAAGGCACTAAAGGTACTAACAGCAGCAAGTCCCGGTTACTACGAGACCAGGACTTCTTGTCTTTAGTTGATAAAGTCAGGAGGTGGAGGAATAACGGGATAGCTCATGAAATCGATAATACCAAGTGAGTTCTACTTACTTACACTGAGAATTTGAAAGCGAGTTTTCCTCCGGTAAATGCCCCAAATTCAGTACTTGTGTGAAATGCTTTTCACAGAACTAAGAATTCCGTAGTTAACATTTCTGTCATCTTGTACGTAGCAGTTAACGTCCTTCCACTCCCCTCATATTAACCCAGCACCCTCCTTCTCTTAGGTTCGTGGACCACCCTAAGATCCCCAAACTGCTGAGTATCCTGACCCAACACTTCACTAACGCTGACAACGCAACCCGGGCCATGGTCTTCTCTTCCTTCCGAGACAGGTAAACAGGTCCCCCCTCCGTTAATTTGAGACTGTCAATGATCTGTCGTCCGAGGCATCCTAAATGCACTCTAGTGACGATTTAATTTTGAATGTTTCAATTTTTCATGTTCATTTAAACAGGAGTTCTGGTGATGTAGAACATCAAGGAATATTTCTACATTAATCAAAAACCAACAACAAATTATTAATTTTCTACTGGTAAGTAAGTGAACAAAGTGATAACACATGTCAATCCAGCGTGCAAGACCTCGTTAAGACCATTAACGAGGCTAAATGGCTCCCTACTGCGAAGCACCGTGTTTATCGGACAGAACGGAGCTAAGGGCATGCGACAGAAGGAGCAGCTGCAAACTGTTCGGGATTTCAAGGAGGGGAAGTTCAATGTGCTGGTGGCAACCTGCGTAGGGGAGGAGGGACTTGACATAGGTATTATACTGCTGTTAGACAGTAATCATACTCGACATTAGGTAGCCAGTAGGTATTTCTAATTCATAGACACGTTCTTACTCCTTTTAGATCTAGGTGCTACCTGACGGATGAATGCGGTTTCCATACAAATTCAAATGTTGCTGACTGGGAATTTCTTCCTCGAACTGGAATGTAAGTACTCCCAGGAGGACTTACCTTCCAGTATGACCCTCTCCCTAGGAATGGTTGATCTGATCGTGTGTTTTGACGCGAGTGCCTCCCCTACACGGCTAGTACAGAGGATGGGGCGGGCTGCAAGGAAAAGAGCTGGATCTATCGTAGTGCTACTCACGGAGGGGAAGGAGGAGACGGTCAGTGTGTGAAGAAGGAGTTTTCCATTTATTTCCATGGACATTTCCATTTTATGGGTCTTATTGCCTACGTATGGAGTTCGAATCTATTGATATCAGTGATAAAAAGACTGGATACACTCATTCATAACCAAAGCCTTAAAACCCTAACCCAAACCCTAAGTACCTAACCTTACCCCTGGCCTCACTCCAAGACCCTCTTCTCACGCCCCTCCTTTTCCAGACGTTTAAGCGGAGTATAGCCAGTAAGAAGAGTGTCGGGAACGCTGTGATGACCAAGCTAAACAAACTGGTTCTCTACCCCAATAATCCCCGAATGATACCCCGTCATCTGAACCCTAAAGCGGAGAAGAGGGTCCTCGACCCGGCGGAGTTCAAGACACCACCTCCAAAAACCTTCAGATCAAAGAGTGAAAAGTTGATATGGCAAAAGGTTCAGGTACCTTAATAAGAGATATATTTATGAGGAAAGAACTCTAGATTCTAGAATTTATTGTAGCCATATTTATGAGGAGCTTACTCCTATAATTTCTATCCCCAGACCCCACCTCCCAGGCAGTTCAGGTTGAAGAGTAGATGAGTCGTTGATGCCGACCCTTTGATAATTACATAGTTTTCAGGTCGAAGTACTAAAGTACAACTTTAGTAATCAAGTAATTAAGCCCCCTTGTTAAAGATACATTGAACCTAATGATACAAGAAGAAAGCTAGCTAAAACAAACGAAAATCTCTATCAACGTTACAATATTAAATTATTGAATCTAATCTATGATAATCAAGAAATCTAATGTAAAATGTTTGAACTCCAAGTGAGTTTTGGCGTTCTTGGCGAATGGGGTGATCCTGTTTATCTCTCTCGTAAATCCACCCCCTTTAGTCCACCCCACCTTATATTCACGGGTGGTAAGTGTAGACATCAAAGGGTGGGGAAGTGGAAGGGTCCGGCATCTCCTCATCTATAATAGGGAAGTAAGTGTACACATCAAAGTCAGCTGTAGGAGAGGAGGAGGGATCAGGCATCTCGTCGTCAATGATAGGGTGGGATGTGGTGAGGGTGATAACGGATATCAGAAGGAGTAAGATGGCAGTCATATTGGTTAACCTGGAGAAGGGATATCAAATAATTGATCTTTTTACAGAATTCATTGCTATTCGATAAATGGAAATAATAATGTGGCATCCCTTCGCACTTGCTTATTACAATAGAATTTACCAAAGGCTTTTAATTGGGCCATGGAATATCCATGGCCCAAAAACCTTGTTGCTAAGTGGACCAAAATCACGTTGAAATTTGAAAATAATACGGAATTTCTGGAGTTTTTAGAATTTACAAGCTATGAAAGTATCAATATTCGATAAAAGTTATATATATATGTATAAAATGATCGCAAGTAGCGAATTTTATTGTGAAACTCTTACCAATAACTCTGAGGGTTTGATTCAATGTTGCCTCAGTTTGATTAAGTGCCATACTCTGCTAATGAAAATGACCGGATCAGCGTCATCAGTTAACCATTCTAATCCGTGATAATGAATTAAATCTGACCTTAAAATGGTTTGAGAGTGGCATTAGCTTGGCAATGAAATGCCCAACAGATGGTCAGACGAACTGGCATCATTGGGCTTCCCTGAAATTGTCTCGTAAAATCTATCACTGTTTTCCAATGATTTGTAACTTTGTGCTGTCTAAATTCAAATTCGGACTAGACTTTGACTCAAAGGAAGCCGCGCCTTTCTAAGTATCTCACTATTTTGAGCATCATAGAATACTTGCCTTATGATTGGTGTTCCAATCAATGGTGTGTACCAATGAGATTAATGTCTTTACCTCTGACTCGTAATAAACTGAAAGTGTCGCAAGGGTTTCGAAATAGAATATAGTTTAAAAGTTTTATTAGTATTAATGTTAGAAAAACTCATCAGAAATATAAGTCAAGTCTTTTACTCAGCTTTAACTGTCACGTTCAGTGATTCGAATACACCCAACATTTACCCAGTTGTACCCCAGATCAAAATCTCTGGCTCAGAAGCAAAAGTGCCCCTTTCTCTCCTCTACTCAGTATAGTAGTTACGTTGATAAAGGAGTAATGGAGGACAGTCTCAACAATTCAGCGTGAGTACCAATCAAGCAGGTCGGGAAGATCGGTGAAAGTTTCCCGCCAAATCTAGATTTTGACGTACGGCGCGAACGCCAAATAGTAATTTTTCAGAAACGTGTGCGCGTTATACGCGCGCATGCATTTATTTTGTCGCCGCGCCCGACGCAATCACAAATTAGGCGATAAACGTCATCGATTATCGAATAAACATTAAAACACTAATCAAAACGTGACTGAGAGTGCGTTTTCTGGACAAGCTCTGGACATGTCCTGGCGTGGCTTCGATTCGAGCAAGCTCGGTCAAATGTTGTCCAGTCCTTCATTCATCAACTGTCCCTTTATGGCTCACAACAAGTGACGCTTATTGTTTGCTTATCTGAGGTCTAACCCCTACAATTAGAATTCCTCTCCTCAGGAGATTCTCGTTGTCCAAGTGCCTCTCCAGATGGGTTCACTGGCAGGGCACAGAACACGCTACATTCGACATAGAGCACAGCATGAGTACCCTGACACTCGTTCATCTTATGGAGGTAGGGGGTGTGATCTAAGTTAATCTTACCATGAATAGTTGTGTTGTTAGATCGTAAGATTTATCCATTATTCATTCATGTTTAGCACAATTATATTAGCACGAATAAATATAACAGTTATCAAACAGGTAATCTCTTCCCCCAGGTAAATGATCTTTTCAAGACAGAACCGACTGCTATCGCCAACTTCGAAGCTGAAATTCAAGAACACCTCAACCTTGACGACGTTGTGGTCACTAAGAAGTCCGTACCCCGTCCAGGAAACTCCAACGAACCCATCCGTCCTGAGGCGTCAGTGAAACCCAAGAAACAAATCGTTATATCAGACGATGACTGCGATGACTTCGAAAGTCGCCTCGAAAACATAAGTTAATCTCAAAGCAAGGCCGGGGAAAAATTGTTTTTATGCTTTCCCAAAAAATCTTTTAGGTTATTGTCCCTAAACCAAAATTAAAAAGTAAGGAGGGGCTACCTGGGTAAAGATTGGGAAATCAGCGACAAAGAAACCGAAGACAAAATAGAAGATTTTAACCCCAACCTTTCGACCTCCCGGAAGATGCCCCACCCACCGCCCCCGATGTTTCCTCCATGCGACATAGGGCAATTTCTTTTAAAATCCACACAGCATGAAGAAGCTCATAGTGTTCAAACGAGCGATCCTTCGAAAGGGTTTGGGATGTGGGCAGGATAGGGTGATAAGGGTGGGTTTTATACTTTTGTCAGGGAGTCTGTTTGAGGTTTCCCTACAAACATCAAATCAAAAAAGTAGGGGTTTCCCCCGGAATTTTGAGACATTCCCCCGACCCAAAGAATATAAAAAGTTGGGACTTTTTTGTGTGTTCATCCCTCACCAAAAAGTAACCCCCCGGTTCTGAGAAACATCGGAACAGAAGAAACAAGGATTTTAAACCCCTTTCCAACCGGTTTATCAAGGATGATAAAACGTGCCCGAATCAAAACCCACTTAACCGAAAGTGGTTTTTTTTGTACCCAAAGTTGAAAGGAGCAGATCAATGGACGATGAAGGATTTTCCGATTTAATTTTTGGCATCCCGTTAAGTTTTTCCAGTTCCTCAGTGCAGGAGGCACGGGGGAAACATCTCTTTTATGTGCCCCTTGTGCTGGGGGCCCTTAAAATTTTTTCATCTAAAACAAAAAGAAACCCCATCTCAAAACAACCCCTTTGCCCCTGGGTTTTTCCCCCTTTTAATCAAAAGGGGAAAACCGTTTTTAAATCATAACAAAACCCCCTTTTGAATTTGTAAAAAAATGAAAAACCCCTGATTTTGAAGGGTCCCCTTTTTAATCAGAAAAAACCCAAAGAAAAACACAGATACTTCATCTCTGGAAGACATGTACCCCGTGAGGGGGGAGAAACGACCCCGCCCTCCTGTGTCCCAAACGGGAGACAAACAGGAAAAAAAAGGGCTCTTCCCGATGATTTCCTGAAATAAAAAATCAGGGCCAAAGGATGAAAAACCAAAGAAAAAAACGGGGGCGGGTAAAACTTTGTGAGGGAATTTTGGGAAAATTCCTTAAAGGGAAAAAAGGGCCTGTTTTGGGACCGGGGAACTTTGTCGAGGGATGATGATCAGAAGAGGAAGAGGATTTGTTAGTTTTGAGGACTTCTTTTGAAAAAACACCCAAAAAGGAAAACAAGGTTAAAGAAAAAGAATTAGTATGTTAAATTATTTGAAAATTTTTTGTCAATCGACCAAAAGAATTTTTCCAAAGTTTTTGGATAAAATTTTTCGTATCATTCAAGAAAAAACTTAAAACTCTTAATTTTAATTTTTACTTTTCATAGACCGTTTTCGGGACCAGCTGACCCCCAACCTGAGGGGGTTGAAAACTTAGGGGAAACGTTTTCCCCCCAAAAGACTTTTGGATTTTGAAGGTTTTTTGTGGGATTTAAAAGAAAGATTTTGGAAAATTTTCCAAAGTTGGTTTTACAAAAAAAAAAATGAAGGTCGGGGAAAAAAATTTGATTTAATTGATACCGATGGGATGAGAGGGGGGAGGAGGGGGGAAGTTTGACTCTTTATCGGAGACGGGGATTTCAAGCACGGGACGAGACTGAGAAAACGGGTTTCCCAGCAACTGCAACTTGTATTGAACCCCAAAAGCTCAAGGCCCTTTTTGACTTGACCAATCAGACACGGTTGTCGCAAATTTATGAAAATTTCCCCCAATTTTTTGGAGGAGGTCTTGGCTGTTTGGGAGAAGGTTTTAAATTTAAAAGTGAACCAAAATTAATTTTTATTTATAGGGAACTTTTTTGTCTGTTAGTGTTTTCCGAGCCATCGAAAGGAAGAAAAAAGAAGAGTAAAGGAGTTTGGGAACCCCACACAGGCAACTAAAAAAAAACCCCCTAGTTGCTCAATCGCAGAAAAACCCTCAAAATGACGTTATTCAGAGAATACACCCAAAAATTGCAATTTTCGAAAAAAAACCGTTTTAAAGTTGACCCCCCCAAAAAACTTGGGAATACCCGGCAGGAATATTGGGTCGTTCTCTCAACCCCACAAATAATTCGTTTTAAAATCAAAACCAAACTGATTTTTTCTAACGTAAAAAAAAGGCCCCTGGAAAGCTGATTGAGGTAAACCAGCCCTCATTGCTGAGAACGGGATAGTCCCCGTTCCCTCATTTTTTACGACTTAAATTTGCTCTAAAGAAAGGAAAACCACCCTGGGGACAAAAAACCCTTATGATACATGATTTAAAACCCACCATAAAACGGTAAAGCCGCAAAAAAGGCCTCTGAGGGGGGCCCCATGTCTTTCCCAGGAAATTTTTAAAAACAGCACAGAGTGAATTTGGGGGGCCTTGGCTCCTTAAAAGGTCCTTCCAGTGTTGAAACACGTGATTGTTCGGGGGTTGTTGAATGAGAGTTTTTTGAAGGCTTGGAGTTATCCCAAATTGAGCCAACTCCCTCAAACTTCCCCGTGGCCCAAACAAACCCGTTTTCCCCCCGGTCGATTCCCCCCCCAAAACCCCCGACTTTGCCCCCCCGAAAGTCTGTTCCCCGTTTTACATTGACGTTGATGATTTTCCCCCGTGACAATGTTTTATAAAGGGAGCCCCCAGCACACCCGGGAGATGGCCAGGGCCCAATTTTTGTGACGGGGGGAGCCCCCAAAAACGCTTATCCCCTTTTTGCACGGCCCCCACAAAACCCCAGAGGGCTTCAAAACATCCAGAAATCTTTTATCATTTCCAGAAAGGAACTTTAAGGATTCCCACCAAAAAAGGGCACTTAACGAATTTTTATTCTAGTTTTTTGATGAAGATATGTTTGATTTTCCTGTTTTTTTTGAAAATTGTACAGGAATTTGGTAAAATTTCCCCTCATTTCGTATATTGGCTTTTCCCCCTTTCCAGGTAGTATCAAACAATCAATTTGTAGCATCTTGAGGAAAGTACGGCGCTGGGGGGAACCAGGGGGATATTTGGGACTGTGATTACTCGTCAATTCAGTTTGCCATCCTTGGATCACTCTACTGGGTACAATGTTTGGTTCAAAAAAAGGAAAATTATTTGGGGAAAAGTCCCGATGTTTTTCCCCGAAACTTTGACTTTTTAAAAAATGCCTGCCTGGTTTTGACAAGGCATTAGGCAATGCTCAATTCCGGGTTTTTTCCCCGGGGCCTTTTCCCCCCAACATTGATAATTTTTTTTGACAATATTCAATTTTTGCAGGTGTGTACCCCGGGGGTTTTTGATTCCCCACAGGATCAAACCTTTCCTTTCCAAAACCTTCCCATGGTCCTTTCGAACTTCCCAAAATCCTTTTTGGAAAAAAAAGGTTGGTTGGGGAGAAACTGTGGTCCCAAATTTTAAAACCTTTCTTTGATAAAAATTTCCCTTGGGGTTAAAATTTTTACAGTTTTATCAAATTTTAAAGAAGTTATTGATATATTATTTTAATGTCCTTTCCAAAAATCAGACTTCTGAAAAATATAACTGACCCCCTTTTACTTTCCCTTTTCCGTTTTTTTGTTTAGGCGGTAAAAATCGGGAAAAATTTCGACCTGTGAAGTTTTTCTCTTGCGGGAAAAAAACCCCCAAAGCCAAAATTTGCTGCTCTCAGAAACTCAAAAGGAGTTTAAAATCGACTTTTTTTGGGATAAAATCTTTCTTTAATTCGTTTTTTTAAAGGCGGTTTTACAAAAGTTCGCCAAGGGAAAAAGGCCCCCTGGCAAGTACCCCATTTTCCCCTTCCGTAGAACCATAGACCTGATCGTCAGTTTCATCCGGGTTTTCCCCTTTTTCCCAAACCCCCGCCCCCGACAGACAAACGAAAGTTCTTCCCTTCCCCCTTCCATTTCCCTTTCCCCCCAACCCCGCCCCGTTGAAATTGTTCTTTGCTCTTTTTCCCCCTTTCTCGTCAGGTAAACAACCAATCAAGAGGGAGAATGATTTTGGGGAAACAACCCAAACAGAGAGCATACTGTCAGGGAAGCAACCAATCAGAGGCAAAAAATCGGGAAGGGAGCCAATCAAAAGCATTCCCGTCAGGGTTTAACCAATCAGGAAAAATAATCGTCGGTAACGGGCCCAAACAAAAGAGATTCGTCAGGTAAGCAACCCGTCAGAGAGCAAAAAATTTGGAAAAACAACCTCAGGAAACCTTGGGTTTGGGAACCCCTCGGGGTGGGGGTTTTACCCTTCTTGGGTTTCTCGCCGATGGGACATGGTTTTGGTTTTATTTTAGGAAATTATAGCGTCCGTCACCGATTTGTTTGTTTCCCGTGGTCCAGATGAAATCAGTAAGTAGGGGGTTAAACACCAATGATTGATCCCGAAGCTCCATGTTTCATTTTTTGGGTATTGATCGTCAAGAGAAACTAAGTGATTTCTGAGTTATCCTACTCTAGTGCTATCTACCCTAGGAGGTATTTATGGAGGTTATAATTTGGGGTTTTCGGGAAAATCCCCATTTTTTCCACCTGCATGACAGTTCAAAATGACGTCATTATCACATATTAACTATAAGTCTAATGACTTGAGAAAGATCCCCAAATTGCACCCTACTAAATTTGTTAAAACCAAAATTCTACTCCTCATAGACATAAATACACCTTACTCTCCGTGGGTTACGCGTATTTGTGCAGATTGTTCGATTACCAGCGGACTCGAAAAAAGGCGCGCGGATTTTCTAGGTTCGCGCGACAACTTTCTACATTAACATAGATTTTATCGAAAGCTCACAATTTTTCGCGTCTTTATCGAGCCCACGTTGTCGATCGAACGATCTGCAGCCACATATTATTACAACAAGAGGCGTGTATATGTTTAAATTAAAATAAAATAGTAAATTTAAAATTTAAAATATTAAATTAAAATAGTTTAGTAATACCACGGAGCTCCCAACCGAATTTCTCGGCTTCCTGGGTCCGATGTAAGACGTAACTACCAAATTCCGTCAAGCGCATATCATGGCAAATAATACCTCACATCGGGAAGGAACGGGACTCTCGTCCCATCCGGGAGCACGGGAGCGCTTGCCTCGGGCTGCAACTCTCTCTCCTGGGCGCCGCCTGGGCCCTCGCTGGCCCACTCCCGGACCCCGCATCTAGCAGTAGTAGTGCCTCACCAATTTAAGAGCCGTACAACTCCCTCTCAAGACCGAAGTTACTCGTTTCATAGTATGTTTATGACAATTACTGGACTTCGGCCTCATTTTCAATTACACTGATCGGAAATAATAGTACTCTGAACTTGGCATCGAATGTCAAACGCAAGGAAATGTCTTGATTCTCCGAAACATATAAATTCAACATTTGCCACAGTAGTTGTTCGCCTGTTCGGGTAAGAGCAGCTATAGTCTGGTGAACTCCGTGAATGACCTTGCTGAACGGCATGTTAAACAAGGAACTGAAGCTGAGAGGTCCCGTTCAGTCCGAACAAGTGCTGTGTCAAGTGTTGGTTTGTATGAGGTGTGTGTGTGTTTCTCAATACAACCCCAGATTGATGACGTCATTATCAGGAGTTAGAATGGTGAGTTGATGATGTCTTTATCAGGGATTAGAATGGTGAGTTAATATTCGTTATTTCCTGCAGGGGGTGGTCGGTCAGCTACACGAGGGTGATGACTTTGGTAAACTAGCGATAGTAAATGACGCACCCCGTGCCGCCTCCATCATTCTAAGGTAAGGGGGAGTGGGGGTGGATCTATGCTGGGGTTTTGGGGCTGCAACCCCAACTGGTTGTGAGGGGGTTGCAACCCCCATTAGTTGCGAGGGGGTTGCAACCCCCCTGGTCTTACTATACTGCCCAATTCCTTCAGGAGGCAGAGAGGAGGGCACCAATCTTAGTAAGATGAGGGGGAAGTAGGGGTGGATCACATGATTTTCGAAAGCTCCTGATTTTAAAACTTCTCGTATATCATTTAAACGCTTTCAACTTAAACGTTTTTATTTTTTCGTACCCCCAGGGATGTATTTCATATCATTATATTCCCAGGGATGTATTTCATATCATTGTATTTCCCAGGGATGTATTTCATATCATTATATTTTCCCAAAACCAAAAAGGATTTGGTTGTGATGGTCCGCGGCGGTTTTAAGGCGTTCTTTACTGTAAAACCCATGATATGAGAAAGAACGCGACGGTTAAAACTGCTGCAACGTCACTTATAAAACATACAGTATTCACGTAACTTTAATGCATCAAAAAGTGCCCGTTGCGGCAGTTTTAACCGTCGCGTTCTTTCTCATATCATGGGTTTTACAGTAAAGAACGCCTTAAAACCGCCGCGGACCATCACAACCAAATCCTTTTTGGTTTTGGGAAAAAATATCACCCTTTTTCTGTGCCGAGATATTGAAATTTGGCGTCAAATCACGCGTAAAAATTCGTGTTACCTAGCATTACTGATGACGTCACAATAACGTCATAAAATTAGATAAGCTATCTGAGACCTATTCATTTACACAGTTGGGACTATGAACGACAACATATCCAAAGATGAAGTTCTGGGGTGGTCCCGTTCTCTCTCCACAAGCTTCACAAGATTTGCCAGTTTTTGGAATTTTTTTCGTGTCAAAGTGCTCCGAACAATCGCAAATATCTCAATGATGCCGTAGAGCCCGGAACTTTTTGACCACGTCTTTGGAAAGTACATAAAATTTCCTTTCTGCGCTAACAGGAGCATTTTTTTCTATCTTGAAAGCTTCATACCGAAAAATTGCGTTGAAAAACGCCTATTTTTGGGAAAATCGACATTTGAAATTCTTAGTTTTGTGACGTCATTATGACGTCATAATCATGACGTAAAATAGTTTTTAAGGTCACTATCTGCAAGTTCTATCTTTCTACTTTCCAACGCTGGGTCGATGAGCTCTGTATCTTTTATGGTCCCCGTGATATCGCCGTTTAAATAGGGTATACTTCTCGCACTAAAGCGTCATCTCTCGTATATGTATATACCTCTATATATCTATATGTATGTATATATGTATATATATGGTCGTAACCCAATTTAACAAGAACACCCTCGATTTTGGCAATATTCAAGTTGTAATAACTCGGCTATTTTTCATCCGATTGACCTGAAATTTTGACAGTTGCACCTTTGACCTCTAAACATGCGATGTTCAAATTTTAGTGCGATTTCGGCAACGGGAACTTGCTCAAATTTCAACGTGAAATATGGCGAATCCATGAAAACATATAGTTGGGGCTGGCAAGCAAAGTTACATAAACTCAATCCCGATGCTCGGAGGCTCGTGTACTGTTAGAATAGCCGTCCAATGCTCACCCTCGGACCCTTCGGGTCCTCGGGCTCGCGCTCGGGCCTTCGGCCCTCGCACTGTTAGGTCCGCCGTCCAATGCTCGCCCTCGGACCCTTCGGGTCCTCGGGCTCGCGGCTCGGGCCTTCGGCCCTCGCACTGCTAGGACCGCCGTCCAATGCTCGCCCTCGGGCCCTTCGGGCCCTCGGGCTCGCAAACCGCCGCGGGGGGCTTGCCAGCCCCCTGATTCCCAGGGATGTATTTCATATCATTTTATTTCCCAAGGATGTATTTCATCCTTGTATTTCCCAGGGATGTATTTCATATCATTATATTCCCAGGGATGTATTTCATATCATAATATTCCCCAGGGATGAGAGGTGTCACTTCCTCCGCGTAGACAAGGAGGACTTTAATCGCATTCTGCGGGACGTTGAGGCCAAAACTGAGCGACTCAAGGAAAACGGGAAGGACGTACTGGTTCTGGAGAAAATCAGTCGATCAGATGGCTCACAGAGGTGGGTTTTAAAGGAACATTAGTCACTGAAGTGGGTCACTGAACATTCAAAACATTCAAAACCTGAACATTCAAAACCTGTTGAATCTCCTATTTCGCTTGGCTCTGAGCTCTATAATCTCTTAACAATTTCCACTATCTCTGTCACCTTCCATTTGGCTACGCCTCAGCATATCGCTACTGTATAAGTTACTGTATAAAAGAGTTGCGCGCGCAAGTTTTAGTACCTATGTAAGGTTATCGAGCCCTCCGTATCGAGCGATTTGCACACATATGCGTAACGTCCCATGTCGACCCGTATATGATATATTTTTTCGTGTACGTCGTGTGAATAACGTCTCCAGACTCGTGATTTTTTCTTCAACAGGAGCCCTAATGAACCATACATTATTCTTTTTTCAAAAAGAAATGCTTACGTTTTCTTGCGTAATTCAGGCGACTTGAATTAAAGTTAAATGATCAATAAGTAAGTAAATCATAGATAACCCTCTTACCAGTGATTTTAATTTATAATATAAGACCGCGGTTGATTTCGTCTTATTTTCAGCAACAAATACACTGTAATGGCTTATTTTCAGCAACAAATACACTGTATAATGGCTTATTTTCAGCAACAAATACACTGTAATGGCGGGGACCCCCGAGAAAATGGTCGAGTTCATCTTGGAGAGTTGTCGGGAGGACGATGGTAAGATTTCAAACGCAAGGAAATATCTTATATCAGGCCGGTTAATCACGCACAACTTCTCTTTTTCCGAGCAAAGTATCAGAAACGATTGTTATAGCTTACCCAATCACAGGTGTATTGTAGCTGCGGGCTTCATCCCCTCTCATTGTTAAATATGTGCAAAAATTATTTTTGCTTAAGAAAAAAATACGTATCGTATTATTTGCCTAATTTTCAAAAAATACGTATCAAAAAACCTTGGAAATCAAAAAATGTTAAGATCTGCATGGAGGGGGCATGAACTCTGTTTTGTATCTGTTTTGAGCCCTTCTCACTGCAGATCTGTTCGTGGAAGACTTCTTCATGACGTTTAACGTGTTCATGACAGTGGAGCGGCTGTGCAGTCTCCTGCTGGCTCACTACATGAAGAACGTGGGAGGAGGAGGAGACGTGGCGTCAGAGGAGGAATGCGGGGTGGATGTCAAGGCTACTGAGCAGATGAAGTTCAGGTAGGCTACTGAGCAGATGAAGTTCAGGTAGGCTACTGAGCAGATGAAGTTCAGGTAGGCTACTGAGCAGATGAAGTTCAGGTAGGCTACTGAGCAGATGAAGTTCAGGTAGGCTACTGAGCAGATGAAGTTCAGGTAGGCTACTGAGCAGATGAAGTTCAGGTAGGCTACTGAGCAGATGAAGTTCAGGTAGGCTACTGAGCAGATGAAGTTCAGGTAGGCTACTGAGCAGATGAAGTTCAGGTAGGCTACTGAGCAGATGAAGTTCAGGTAGGCTACTGAGCAGATGAAGTTCAAAGGCTACTGTTTGATGAAGTTCAGGTAGGCTACTGAGCAGATGAAGTTCAGGTAGGCTACTGAGCAGATGAAGTTCAGGTAGGCTACTGAGCAGATGAAGTTCAGTTAGGCTACTGAGCAGATGAAGTTCAGGTAGGCTACTGAGCAGATGAAGTTCAGGTAGGCTACTGAGCAGATGAAGTTCAGGTAGGCTACTGAGCAGATGAAGTTCAGTTAGGCTACTGAGCAGATGAAGTTCAGGTAGGCTACTGAGCAGATGAAGTTCAGGTAGGCTACTGAGCAGATGAAGTTCAGGTAGGACAATGGGCTTCAGGCGATATTGATTAGATCAAAAAATGTGCTTCAAAATCTGACGTATGGTTGGTTGCCAGTGAAAAAGTGAGTCAAAATCTCTATTGTTTGCAGAGGATCATCCCGGTCCTGAAGTTCAGGGTGATCAGAGCCGTGATCCGGTGGATTGAGATCTTGCCCCAGAAAATGGGGGAGGAGCAGGAACTACTCGGCTTTATAGAGGTAAGAAAACCCGCGCGATATAATTATAGGTCTAATTAGCCCTTATTCAACCGACTCATAAGGACAATCTGGGTTTGTGTTTCGAAACACAATTTCAATAAACCGACGTTTGACGAAATAGCTGTTCGGACGAATTTATGTTTTTATGTCCAACGGGCTACCCACGCAGGATAGTCTCGATGTTGTGAGGGGTCGAATATTGGGCAGTCTGGAGGACCACTTAGTTTCCTTCGAAGGACTCACCCTATCCCTAACCATAGCTCTATTTGTTGGTTTGTTACCCCAACTAGAACCCCAACACTTACACTAACCCTTAGCATCATCCCGATCCTAATTCTACCCCGATTAGGTTCTCCATAGGTCTGATAAAACGAGTCTGCCTTAGGTCCGCCGAAGGAAAGTCGGTGTTCCTCAAGTTTGGCATTGGAGGCTTTTTTGCTCAACGTGCAATGACTTTTTTTTGTTGTTGAGTTCTTTGAAGGGGATAAAATAAATAATTAAATATATACTATCTTGGAGCGGAACAGCTTTCAAATAAGTAACTTCCGAATGAATAAAAAACACCAACTCGGGTGTTTTTACTTTTTTACCTTGTACTTTATGCTATGAAGTGTTATAAACATTCCATTTTCAGTCGCTGAGGGCATCAATGCTCTCTGACGGAATGCTAAGTTTATTAGCGAACTTCGAACGGTCCATAGAGAGTTCAGACAACAATCTCATCCCTAAAAACCCTAATCGAAAGGTATCATAAGGATTTCGTGAATTATCAATCTTCGAAAGAAAACCTTATTTCTGGTTTAAAGTGAAATGTTTCTTATTCATTTTTTGCAAACGAAAACCCTTAGGGTCTATATTTTTTCAGTCTTAATTCTTGATAAAAACATCTTTATTTTCAGGGCAGAACAGCTGTGATATCTTTATTTTTAGGGCAGAACAGCTGCAAACCGTAAAACGTCCGACACGAACGCCGACAAGGTACTGCGATCCCTGTTCGACGAGACGACCAGTAAACCCCCCGTGGAGGAGGAAAATGGATGAGATCATGAACTGCCCTTACTCGAGCTCTGGAGACAGTATCGACCTGCACAGGTGTGTATTTATTTTCATTATGTCGGAGGGTCAAATGTTGCACTTTCATGCTTACTGTGTTCCCTCTGTTCATTATGTTCATTATGTTCATTATGTTCATTATGTTCATTATGTTCATTATGTTCATTATGTTCATTATGTTCATTATGTTCATTATGTTCATTATGTTCATTATGTTCATTATGTTCATTATGTTCATTATGTTCATTATGTTCATCATGTTCATTATGTTCATTTTGTTCATGAACAGCTCTTGTTCATTATGATCTCTGTTCAATGTTCATTAGACAGTATAGCATTATCATTATGTTCTTTGTTCACTATGTATTACTCCTTCATTAAATCACACATGGTATGTTCATCGGGCAGTCTGGAGGAACGCCGAAGTCTGGAGGAAGCGAGTCCTAAGGCGGACTCGCTCAGGTGTACCTACGGCGGATCTAAGGCGAACCTTAAGCTAAACAAGCATAAGCGGACCTGAGGCGAACCTACGGCGTACTTACTCCGAAATTTGGAATTATCGAAGCTATTCATATATTTCAGGTTGGTGAAGCGGGTTCCCCTTACAGCCAGGACGGCCGTTAAGTTCAAAATATTCTACCCTGATCAGAGTTACAGTACGATGAAGTTACCGCTAGGTAAGAGTTTACCTGATTTACCTTATGTACCTAATATTAATGATTAAATTTACCTTATTTACCTGATTAACCCAAGATACCTAATTTGCATGATTTACCTATTTGACCTTATTTTAGAATTTAGATTTACCTAATTGAATCCTGAACGATAATGCCCCTCCTGTTTGCCCCTCCATTATCAGCCCACTGCAGGTTCGTGAGACAGTGAAGCATGAGAAACTCATTCACAATGCATACTCCTCTATTGCATACCCCGCTACTGCAATACTGCATGCCCTCCTATACCTCATGCCCCCTACCGAATACTCCTTTATATCCCTCGACTGCAGGTTCGTCTGTCTGTGAGATAGTGAAGTATGCGGCCGAGAAGCTCATTCCTTCCCCCCTACTGCATACCCCCTACTACATACCTCCCCCCCCCCCCCTTATAACCCTCGACTGCAGGTTCATCTTTCTGTGAGTGAAGTATGCGGTATAGAACTCACTGAACAACCCCTACTACATACCCCTTACCACATACCCCCCCTTATAACCCTCGACTGCAGGTTCATCTTTCTGTGAGTGAAGTATGCGGTATAGAACTCACTGAACAACCCCTACTACATACCCCTTACCACATACTCCCTCCCCTTATAACCCTCGACTGCAGGTTCGTCTGTCTGTGAGATAGTGAAGTATGCGGCAGAGAAGCTGGGAGTAGCTTCGGAGGAGTGCCTGGTGTTTGAGATGAAGAGTTCGGGAGAGAAGAACATCTTCAAGGAGACAGAGACCTGTATCATCACCACCATAACGCACAACGGCAGGTTGGGAAGTGAAATAGTGAGATAGTTAAATAGTGAAATAGTCAAATAGTCAAATAGAGGGTGACGCTGCACTGAAATAGTGAAGTAGTGAAATCGAGGGTTTCAGCAGCACCTTGCCAACATAACGCAAAACGGCAGGTTGGGAAGTGAAATAGTGAAATTGTTAAATATTGAAATAGTGAAATAGAGGGTGTCAGCAGCATCCTGTAGCAGCACCATAACGCAGTTCGGCAGGTTGGATAGTGCAACTGGTGTTTGCTGTAAGAATTTTAACTGTTACTGTCAGAATTAATGTCAGATTTTACTAATGGTTCCGAATATTTTGATGCCCAATTACTTATGACATGACGTGTTTTAACAGCCTTTCAGACGAAAGGGTAATATTTACATCCAATCAAAATTAGAACTGGAAGGTTTACTTTACACACTATAGTAATCCGCTGGTAACGTCATCTTGTGTTGCGCGCGGCAGTGCTTGGTGACTTCACATGACCGGCGGATTACTAATAAGCGAAGTATGATCTACCATTATACCCCTGCCAAGATTATTTCAGCGACCATATAGGTTTGGTTTTACGGTCACCACTTTGACATGTAACCTCTCATTAATTCGCATGACCTGACTGTCTGGCAGGTTATTTGCGGCTAAGAAAGGGGAGGTGGAGAAGCTGAAGCCACTTCTGGAACAGGAGGGACCAAACTCCAGCAGCTTTAACGAGCTGGAGATCATGAGTTCCAGGGAAATAGCTTACCAGGTACGGAATGGGTGCAAAAAGGGTGCAAAACGGGTAGAGAATGGGTGCAAAATGGGTGCAGAATAGATGCAAATTTCAAAATTAAAACATGGGTGCAGAATGGATACAGAATGGGTGCAAAATGGATGTAGAATGAGAGAAGATAGGTTGCTGAATGAGAGCACCATGAAAACGAGATATGAGTGTAAAATTTCTCTGGCCTACTATAGTCACCGTATTCGGAAGCGCAGATTCCCACTGTTTTAGTTTATTTTTGATCTTGACACATGATTTTTAGATGACGCTCTTCGATTTCGAGTTATTCAACTGTGTTTCGGAAAGCGAGTTGGTCTGTTCCATTTTCAAGAAGGACCACTTTCCCGGGAAAATAGTTGGGAACCTGGACTGCTTTTTGGCCAGGTAAAGATACTATGGCATCTACTATATCATCTACTATAACACCTACTATCACATATACTAGAGATATAGTTATGAAAGAGCAATTCTAGGTCATTAGAGTGCCAGTGACGCCATTAATCATAATTGTGGATTGATGACATTTTTGTGGGCTTCATTGAAAATTGGTTAGTACCAGATTTCGAATCGTTTCCAAAATGTTTGGCAAAATATATTGGATGAAATCAACAAAAGTATCCAGCAAAAGTATTCAACAAAAGTATTCATTGTGTTCCAGAAATCAACAAACTAACAATTAAGGTATCAATACTCTTGTTGATTTCTAGAACGCAATCAATACTTTTGTTGATTTCTGAGACACAATCAATTGATTGATTCTCAAAAATAAACAAAAGTATTGATTGTGTCTCTTCAGGTTTAACGAGGTACAGAACTGGGTGACCACGGAGATTTGCCTGACGCCCCTCCTGAGCAAACGAGTCCACATTCTGAGGAAGTTCATCAAAATAGCGCAGCAGTAAGTTTACCCGCAACTCCGATAAACACCAGCCAATCAGCGTGCGAGTTGACTGCAAACTCGTTCGCTGATTGGTCAATGTCTTGACGATTTCGCGATCCCATGGGTAAGCTACTAGCGAAGCAGTAAGAACTCCATTATAATTGAAGTTTTCATGGCGTCACTTATGATATGGTACCTTCCCACTTGAGAGCTGTACAAATGGTGCCGAGACGAGGCGGAAAAGTGAAAATGTACTTCGACAGACTGCTCGATTTCTAAAACTATCATAAATTATTGAGTGTGTTAGTAATATAACTTAGGGATCGTTTACAAAATCATATAATTACGTAATCATTTTTTGGCCCCCTCTCCCTCGAAATCAAGATTACAGTAGTAATTGTATTTGCTGCAATAATTGTCAGACGTTGTCGCCTGACCCCCTCGGCCCTCGCCTTCGAACCCCCCTCTTCCTCTAGGTAATTACGCAACATAGGGATCGTTAACATATTATTACGTATAAGTCACTTGGAGGAGGGGGGGTCAATGATTACGTTACATGTTATTGTAAGAAATACAACTACTACAAACTTGATTGCGATGGGGAGGGGGGTTAAAATCAGCCAAAAATTGATTACATAATTATGAACAATCCCTGTTGTTACTATAATTATTTCAACCTCCCACAGCTGTAGAGATTTCCAGAACATGCTGGCGTTTTTCGGCGTGATAATGGGCATCTCCAATATTGCGGTCAGCAGACTCACTAATACATGGGAGAAGCTACCTAGCAAGTTCAAGAAACTCTTCAAGGAATTCGAAACTTTGTTGGTGAGTGATATACAAGAAACTATTCAAGGAATTCGAAACTTTGTTGGTGAGTGATATACAAGAAACTCTGCAAGGAATTCGAAACTTTGTTGGTGAGTGGTGTAGGAATTAATCTTCTTGAAGCTACCCAGCAAGTTCAAGAAACTCTTCAAGGAATTCGAAACTTTGTTGGTGAGTGATATACAAGAAACTCTTCAAGGAATTCGAAACTTTGTTGGTGAGTGGTGTAGGAATTAATCTTCTTGAAGCTACCCAGCAAATTCAAGAAACTCTTCAAGGAATTCGAAACTTTGTTGGTGAGTGATATACAAGAAACTCTTCAAGGAATTCGAAACTTTGTTGGTGAGTGATATACAAGAAACTCTGCAAGGAATTCGAAACTTTGTTGGTGAGTGATATACAAGAAACTCTTCCAAGAATTCGAAACTTTGTTGGTGAGTGATATACAAGAAACTCTTCAAAGAATTCGAAACTTTGTTGGTGAGTGATATACAAGAAACTCTTCAAAGAATTCGAAACTTTGTTGGTGAGTGATATACAAGAAACTCTTCAAGGAATTCGAAACTTTGTTGGTGAGTGATATACAAGAAGCTCTTCAAGGAATTCGAAACTTTGTCGGTGAGTGATATGCAAGAAACTCTTCAAGGAATTCGAAACTTTGTTGGTGAGTGATATACAAGAAACTATTCAAGGAATTCGAAACTTTGTTGGTGAGTGGTGTAGGAATTAATCTCCTTGAAGCTACCTAGCAAGTTAAAGAAACTATTCAAGGAATTCGAAACTTTGTTGGTGAGTGATATACAAGAAACTCTTCAAGTAATTCGAAACTTTGTTGGTGAGTGGTGTACAAGAAACTCTTCAAGAGTTCAAGGAATTCGAAACTTTGTTGGTGAGTGATATACAAGAAATTCTTCACGGAATTCGAAACTTTGTTGGTGAGTGGTGTAGGAATTGATCTCCTTGGAGGGGGTAGTTGACAAGATTGCATGAATATCTCACATCCCACCCACCGTGAGGGTTGGGATATGATCGAACATTTTGAGGGTGGTTTTGAGTCCAAATAGACTAAAGTTATTATCAACATTCAACTCGTCGAGAATAATCGAATTGAAGCAAAGGCTCTAGCTACTTTGACTCTTTGAAGTTTGACCGCGTGGATTTCGATCTTTGGACCCCATTTTTTGCTTCGGGGCCCAACAAGGACTATGTTGGACCTATACTTATAGCTCCATGGACCCAAAAACACCTTCTGCATGTTATTGTTGACCAATACAACTCATATCACAAATTCGCGTGTTTCTACAAATTATTTGTTCCTAAGCTCCCTAAAAATAAAGAGCTCCATAATACCATTGAATTACCACTTCAGGATCCGACAAGAAACCACAGAGCTTACAGACTGTCTGTTGCCAAACAGGAACCACCCTTCATACCTTTCATGCCTCTCCTTATGAAAGGTACAGACAAACGTACAGACGTACACACTATGTGGTAGGTACAGACTGTGTGGTAGGTACAGACTATGTGGTACGTACAGACTGTGTGGTACGTACAGACTATGTGGTACGTACAGACTGTGTGGTACGTACAGACTATGTGGTACGTACAGACTATGTGGTACGTACAGACTATGTGGTACGTACAGACTATGCGGTACGTACAGACTGTGTGGTTCGTACAGACTTTGTGGTACGTACAGACTGTGTGGTACGTACAGACTACGTGGTACGTACAGACTGTGTGGTACGTACAGACTACGTGGTACGTACAAACTGTGTGGTACGTACAGACTGTGTGGTACGTACAGACTGTGTGGTACGTACAGACTGTGTGGTACGTACAGACTGTGTGGTACGTACAGACTGTGTGGTACGTACAGACTATGTGGTACGTACAGACTACGTGGTACGTACAGACTATGTGGTACGTACAGACTATGTGGTACGTACAGACTGTGTGGTACGTACAGACTGTGTGGTACGTACAGACTGTGTGGTACGTACAGACTGTGTGGTACGTACAGACTGTGTGGTACGTACAGACTTTGTGGTACGTACAGACTGTGTGGTACGTACAGACTACGTGGTGCGTACAGACTATGTGGTACGTACAGACTGTGTGGTACGTACAGACTGTGTGGTACGTACAGACTGTGTGGTACGTACAGACTGTGTGGTACGTACAGACTGTGTGGTACGTACAGACTGTGTGGTACGTACAGACTGTGTGGTACGTACAGACTATGTGGTACGTACAGACTATGTGGTACGTACAGACTGTGTGGTACGTACAGACTATGTGGTACGTACAGACTGTGTGGTACGTACAGACTATGTGGTACGTACAGACGTACAAACGTACAGACTGTGTGGTACGTACAGACTGTGTGATACGTACAGACTATGTGGTACGTACAGACTGTGTGATACGTACAGACTATGTGGTACGTACAGACTGTGTGGTACGTACAGACTATGTGGTACGTACAGTGTGGTATCTGTCAATGCTAACAAGTTCCGAGCGCGCAACTTCCCACATTTTTACGGTCACATTTGTTAGAAGAAATAAACGGACAACGTCCTTCGAGAACATCTGAATAATACTTTTCATGCAGAATAATACATTTGAATTGTACTTTTCATATCAATAAATTTCAAATTTCATTGCAGATATGACGTTCATTTACGAAGGAAACAAAACAGTGATCGACGGATTGATAAATTTCGAGAAAATGGTGAGTGAGGCTTTTCAATGAGAAGGGAATCGAGCGGATTCGGGAAATCTGCAAATTTGTCCAAAATGGTTCTGATGACCTGATAGCCCTCAGTTGGTCCCCTATATTGTGTTGTTTTAATATTTTGCACGAAAACTTGCTAATAATGAGATTGAAAATTACCTTTCATCCATAGAACCCTCTGACGTTTTCATCGATATATGTAATGTATATTGGCCTGATCGTATTCTGAATATTGGTTTAGACCCTCATCAGTCGGGCTGCGCCTTCGGCAAGCTTCCCAAAACGGACTCGATATGGGCGTGTATCTATGTATTTTTTATATTTATTATTTTGTAATTGCTATTTACTAATTTTAATTGCTATTTACTAATTTAAATTGCTATTTACTAATTTTTATAAATTTCACCTGCAATTGCAGCACATGATAGCTAACACGATACGCTACATACGGAGTGCTCGACAGGAACCGTTTGTTGGGGACAACGTCCCGCTCGTTAAAAACACTGAGGACATCAGACACTACGTCAGGTGAGATTAAGTGGGGACAATGTAGGCCGTAGGGGGGCAGTGTAGGGGGACAATGTAGATTGTAGAGGGGCAATGTAGGGGGACAATGTAAAATGAAGGTGGACAATGTAGGTGGGCAATGAAGGGGGACAATGTAGGGACATCAGGGGCGGTGTAAAGGGGACAGTCAGGGGGGGGACAATTTAGGGGACAATATCCATTGTTAAAACAATGAGGACATCAGACATTACGTCAGGTGGAGAGGGGGTCAAGGGGGCAATAAGGGGGACAATGTAGGGGGGACAATATACATTGTAGAGGGGGCAATGTAGGGGGACAATGTTAAATGAAGGTGGACAATGAAGGTGGAAAATGTAGGGGGCAAGAAGGGGGAAAATGTAGGGGGACAATATACATTGTAGAGGGGCAATGTAGGGGGACAATGTAAAATGAAGGTGGACAATGTAGGTGGGCAATGTAGGGGCAATGATGGGGGACAATGTATGGGGCATGTAGGGGGACAATGTAGGTGGGCAATGTAGGGGGCAATGAAGGGGGAAAATATCCCGCTCGTTAAAAACACTGAGGACATCAGACATTACGTCAGGTGAGATTAAGTGGGAAAATGTAGAGGGGGCAGTGTAGGGGGACAATGTAGATTGTGGAGGGGACAATGTAGGGGGACAATGTAGGGGGACACTGTTAAATGAAAGTGGACAATGTAGGTGGACAATGTAGGGGGTAATGAAGGGGGCAATGAAGGGTGACACTGTAGGGGGACAATATCCCGTTCGTTAAAAACACTGAGGACATCAGGCACTTCTTCAGGTGAGATTAAGTGGGGAACGGACTCAATTGAATGAAACTTTTTCGTAGTTGAAAAATTAGAAAATTACGAAATAAATTTTTTTCATAATTTTCTAATTTTTCAACTACGAAAAAGTTTCATTCAATTGAGTCTGGGCTAGGATTTGTAGCATTTATAATATTAACACTTATTGAGTACCTATTGAATACCCATTGTAATTGAGTACCTATAGTTAAGGAATTTGAATTGACTGTTGACTTTTCACAGGAATCTGAAAGTGATCGACAACCAACGCACCCTCTCGCAGCTTTCTCACAGGATCGAGAAGAGAAACGAACACAGTTCATGACCTCTATAGTTCATGACCCCTAGCTTTAACAGGACCCCTAGCTTTAACAGGACCCCTAGCTTTTAAGTTTAACAGAGTAACAGGAACCCTAACCTTAACAGAAACGAACACAGTTCATGACCTCTATAGTTCATGACCCCTAGCTTTAACAGGACCCCTAGCTTTAACAGGACCCCTAGCTTTAACAGGACTCCTAGCTTTTAAGTTTAAAAGAGTAACAGGAACCCTAGCCTTAACAGAAACGAGCACAGTTCATGACCCCTACAAGTGTAGGACCCCTAGCTTTAACAATAACAGTCTATTTGATCGAACATGTTGTTTATCATTATGCCTATGGCCCTTCGCTGGACGAATAAATCCGATGGAGTTCTCGTTGGTCCCCCTCACACAAATCAAAGAATTAAAAGAGTTTGTGAGCCCTTCGCGAAAGATATTGAACTCAGCTCAGAAAATGAGAAAATGGACACTGATTTTGAGCAAGATATTGAATTTGATCGTTGACCGTGGAATACTAGTGCTTATAGTACAGAGGAAAACTCCACTGACCGCTCCTTGGCAACTCTCTGTTCATAAACAGCGGACCAGGGTGCCAGCCAAGGACTAAAAGCTTCTTATAACGGACCTATGCTACAGAGCACCTTTATTGCCCAGTTTTGTTACTAAAGGAAAACATTTCCTTGCGTTCCAGAAACTATCGACGGACGTTGCCCCGTCTATTTCTTCTGACTGGATGGCTAATGGCTATCAAGGTTGCAAAGTGACGTCCAAATGTGGAACGTTGCGCCGCGCGCGAGGGTAGGGTGACATCCTACGAAGAAACTAGAAAGGCAAAACAATATTGTACAACGAATTGCTCACACTTGATCAGAATGAGAAAGCAAGTACTGAGTGGTCGCATTTTACTATCGTATTATACCGCGCAAAACATCAGGTCAAATGCTAGATTATAACTTATATCCCACTCTTCAATGAACCTATTGTTAATGTTATTGTGCAACTGACCATCCCACATTTCAGTGCAATGTGGGGTGGTCAGTGAACCTGAAGTTGAATCGCTGCATTGATATGATTATGAATTTAATGATGGTTTTACATTGTATTATTATTTGATTATATTATGACAAAATGTACAGTTTTATGTTATGAATATTTCGGTAAAAGGGTCAAAAGGCTTATCACAAGAGTTTGGCCGATTGGAGCTGTTCAAGTGAATCTGAGAAGCTCATCTTAGCTTTGAAATAATATTTCACGAAAGGTTTAATTGTTTCCCACTTTTTTGTTTCCCACTTTTTTTTGTTTCCCACTTTTTAGTCCATATATGGACTAAAAATTTACTCCATGTTACGGAGCCTTATTTTGCGCGCGCAAGCGCGCCTCTTCAGAGAAGAGGCGCTTTTCTACGAAAAGCGCGCGCAAGCGCGAACAAACAGGGACACGTAACATGTGGTAAACTAAAAATCTAAGTTAAATTTGATTTTGAACACATCTGTTTCAAAATAAAAACATCATCGTTTCAAAAATGAATCATATTGAAACATCGAGATATAAAATCATGCTTAATAAATCGATCATATATCAACTTCAAATTTCAATCCAAGTTGACTATCTTATTTTTCAACTCACTCAATCATAGTATTAAGTGCACAACATGAATCAGTTTCGGGCCGAAAGTGCTGCGCGCAAATTTTGACCATTTCACTCATAAAACTATTTGTGAATGTCCAATCGACACCAAAATTTGCATGGATACAGTTTATGACATAAGACAGCGTCTGTGAAAATTTGAAGCATTTTCATCCAAATGTTTTTATGAGTGAAATGGTAAAAATTTGCGCGCAGCACTTTCGGTCCGAAACTGGTTCATGTTGTGCACAGTTCGACGTATTTCATTATATTTAATAATATAGCTTTACAATCCCATATTCAAAACAGCGGTAATCAGTATCAAATTCAATCTACAGAACTAAAAACAGAACGAGATCAAGGTCTACTCGTCGTCTTCCTGAAGACACATTCCTTATAAATTGTAATTGAACAAGTAAACAGCTCAAGGACCTTACTTGCAAATGCAATTTGCTTGAAAGGGTACCCGGACTTTATGCCGACAGCGGACTATATGCCGACATTGGATTTCTAGAGACATGTCGGTATATCGTCTGTCGGCATGAAGTCCGTTTTTGGACTATATGCCGACAGCTAAATCTGTGCTATCCTTCTGTTATTTGGTTTATCGTATTCGTATCTTTTTGCCTTATCTGATAGTGTATACAATACTATTCATATTTATTAGCAAATTTTGAGGGCAAAATGTCAAAAATGATCCCTATTTCCTTTGTCCGCCTTCGGCGGACGCGCGCGCCCGCCGAAGGCGTAGGGGTCAGACAACGTCTGACAATATTTCCTTGTTAAATCAGAGTAATACTAATAGTATTTAACTGTAAGCCACTTTACGATTTACCGAAATCCCAGAGTTTTAATGTCTTCCAGTTCCTTCGTGCAAATGTACTTCCATGAGTTCCTTATCCTAAAAAACATTTACTTCTTAAAACACACTTGCACGCGATGTCACGCGCCACAAAAAGTACCCATGCGCGACGTAATAGTATTGGATTTGGAATTGGTGTCTCAACCTTTTCATGCGCGCGCGGCGTATTACTTTTAGGGATCGTTCACATGTTACGTAATCCCCTTGGGGGAGGGGGGTTTCCGAATGATTACGTTACATGTCATTGTAACAAATACAACTAATCTCGACGGCAAATGAAAATACACTTGACTGAAAATTTGAGTGTCTTCTATCCACAAAATAAGAAGAATTGTTCATCTGAGCCGGCTGAGAACGGTTGAACTTATCATAAAATGATATGCTGGACGACCCTCAGCCGGCCTGAATGATTAATTCTTTTTATTTTGGCCATGGAAGATCCACATTTTTCCAGTCAAGTGTATTTTCATTTGCCGGCGACAATACTGTAAACTTGATTACGAGGGGAGGGTTAAATCGGCCAAAAATTGATTACGTAATACTAATATGTGAACGATCCCTTAGTACTACTTATACGCCACACATGAAAAATAAAATGTCGAGACACCAACCTGTCTGTTGAGGTTTGCTAAAATCCTCGAGTTTCAATGGCTCTACGATTTACTGAAATCCCAGAGTTTTAACGCGCGGCTCTACGATATTTACTGAAATCCTCGAGTTATTCAATGGCTCTAAGATTTACTGAAATCCCAAAGTTTCACGGTTTTGTCGTAGCTCCCGGACACGATCTTGAGGTCGTTGAACTGCAGGCACGTTACTCCGTCGGTGTGCTGAAATCCTCGAGTTTCAATGGCTCTAAGATTTACTGAAATCCCAAAGTTTCACGGTTTTGTCGTAGCTCCCGGACACGATCTTGAGGTCGTTGAACTGCAGGCACGTTACTCCGTCGGTGTGCTCACGGAGAGTCACCAAACGCTTCCCACTTTCCAGAGACCAAACCTGAGGAGAGCGTGAATAGAACAGCGCAGCGGTCGATCGAATGGAATTGGTCGATCGATCAACTTCATTTGATCGACTGATGTGTTTTAAATAGAAAATCTTTGAGCTAGTTACTAGTAGGGAAACAACTCAATATTGCTCATTTCAACATGATTAAAGTCATTAGGGACCAGTAAAACACATCATTTGTTCATATGGAGTTGATCGATCGACCAATTGGCAATTCCATTCGATCGACTGACGAACGTTACAGGCGCCTTAGAAAGAATGGAGAGTGACCTGTCAGCTCCGACAATGAAAAATTAAAATTGGACTCCAATTTTAATTTTCCGGAGTGCGAGTGCCGCCTGTTCGACTTAGATCAAGACGGAATACATCATTTCGGAAATTATCTGAGAGCACAAGGTCTGAAGAACACAAGATGCGAGGTCTAAAGAAGAAATAATCAAATAGATTTGATTAAAGTTACACTTTAACGGGAGCCTGGGGCAGTTGTTACCGCACTTTGCACGTCTTTTTATTGTGCACGGCGTAAGTTTGCGCGGCGAATAGACATAATATGATCATAAATAACATGCCTGTTCGCCGCGCACATGAAAGACGCGCACACAAAAGCCGCGCACACAAAAGACGCGCACACAAAAGCCGCGCAGACTGCAGTGCGAACTGTCGCCGTTACCTTGAGAGTTTTGTCATCAGCCGCACTAACGATTCTCCACGTGTCCGCCTGAAGACACCGCACAACGCCTGTATGACCCTCCGCACTGAAGAGAAACGGAGGTTTTACGCAAATACAAGTACAATTAATGTAACGGTCATACAAGCGAATTACTGCGGGAGACTACCGGGAGTCCTGCGGGAGTACTCCGAGAGTCCTCCGGGAGTACTCCGAGAGTCCCCCGGGAGTACCACGGGAGTACCACGGTACAAGTAAAAATGGTACAACTCAATGGTACAAGTACAAATGTAAACGATGTGGTTCTTTAATGACAATCAATTTCGTCGTTCTACAACATCTTCAGGTCTGCGAATAATGGTACTTGCAGTTGCACCATTGAGTCAAAGGAGAATAAATAAATTACTCATCAATTGTAATCATGTGACTCTTAATCTTAATTCTTATTCAACATGAACAACCCTATCCGTGAAATCAATTCAGCACTGCTATGTGTGCAGACCGCTCAACTTTCTATATAAATTCCGTCAAAAGCACACAACTTCGCGTGTCTTCATCGAGGCCTTTTTCAATCGAGCGGTCTGCACACATATGGGTTTGCAGTTTCCTGTCGAGCACCTGTATGTAGCGTATGTGTTACCGGCGGTGCTGCAAATTACAGGTGACATTTATAAAAATTAGTAAATTGTACCACTTGTCAGACGTTGTTCGACCCTGCTCGGCGGCGCGCCCGACAGCCCGCGCGCGCGTCCGCCGAAATATCGTCAGACAACGTCTGACAAGCACTACTTCTGTCAGACGTTGTCTGACTCCCTTCGTTTTCGCGGGCGCGAAGCGCGCGCGTCCGCCGAAGCAATTACAATTAGTAAATAAGCAATTACAATTAGTAAATAGCAATTACAAAATAATAATTATAAAAAATACATAGACACACGCCCATATCGGGTCCGTTTTGGGAAGCTTGCCGAGGGCGCAGCCCGACTGATGACTGATGAGGGTCTAAACCAATATTCAGAATACGATCAGGCCATATACATTACATATATCGATGGAAATGTCAGAGGGTTCTATGGTTGAAAAGTAATTTTCAATCTCATTAGCAAGTTTTCGTGCAAAATATTAAAACAACACAATATAGGGGACCATGTGAGGGCGATCAGGTCATCAGAACCATTTTGGAAAAATTTGCAGATTTCCCGATACCGCTCGATTCCCTTCTCATTAAAAAGCCTCACTCACCATTTTCTCGAAATTTATCAATCCGTCGATCACTGTTTTGTTTCCTTCGTAAATGAACGTCATATCTGCAATGAAATTTGAAATTAATTGACATGAAAAGTACAATTCAAATGTATTATTCTGCATGAAAAGTATTATTCAGATGTTCTCGAAGGACGTTGTCCGTTTATTTCTTCTGGAATGTACAAATGTGACCGACCTTAAATGTGGAAACTTGCGCGCTCGGAACTTGTTAGCATTGACAGATACCACACTGTACGTACCACACAGTCTGTACGTACCACATAGTCTGTACGTACCACATAGTCTGTACGTACCGCGCAGTCTGTACGTACCACATAGTCTGTACGTTTGTACGTCTGTACGTACCACACAGTCTGTACGTACCACATAGTCTGTCCGTACCACATAGTCTGTACGTACCACACAGTCTGTTCGTACCACATAGTCTGTACGTACCACGTAGTCTGTACGTGCCACATAGTCTGTACGTACCACATAGTCTGTACGTACCACACAGTTTGAACGTACCACACAGTCTGTACGTTTGTAGGTCTGTAGGTACCACATAGTCTGTACGTACCACACAGTCTGTACGTACCACGTAGTCTGTACGTACCAAACAGTCTTAACGTACCACATAGTCTGTACGTACCACACAGTCTGCACGTACCACACAGTCTGTACGTACCACGTAGTGTGTACGTTTGCAGGTCTGTACGTGCCACGTAGTCTGTACGTACCACACAGTCTGTACGTACCACACAGTCTGTACGTACCACATAGTCTGTACGTACCACACAGTCTGTACGTACCACGTAGTCTGTACGTTTGTACGTCTGTACGTACCACATAGTCTGTACGTACCACATAGTCTGTACGTACCACATAGTTTGTACGTACCACATAGTCTGTACGTACCACAAAGTCTGTACGTACCACATCGTCTGTACGTACCACACAGTCTGTTCGTACCACACAGTCTCTACGTACCACATAGTCTGTACGTTTGTACGTCTGTACGTACCACACAGTCTGTACGTACCACATAGTCTGTCCGTACCATAGTCGGCGGTACGTACCACACAGTCTGTTCGTACTTACCATAGTCTGTACGTACCACAGTTTGTAGTAGTCTGTAGTACCACATAGTCTGTACGTACCACACAGTCTGTACGTACCACGTAGTCTGTACGTACCACACAGTCTGTACATAGTTGTACGTGGGTCTGTACGTACCACATAGTCTGTACGTACCACAGTCTGTACGTACGTACCACGTAGTCTGTACGTACCACACAGTCTAACGTACCACATAGTCTGTACGTACCACAGTCTGTGTATGTAGTCTGTACCACACAGTCTGTACGTACCACACAGTCTGTACGTACCACACAGTCTGTACGTACCACAGTCTGTACGTACCACATAGTCTGTACGTACCACACAGTCTGTACGTACCACAGTCTGTACGTACCACACAGTCTGTACGTACCACACAGTCTGTACGTACCACATAGTCTGTACGTACCACACAGTCTGTACGTACCACACAGTCTGTACGTACCACACAGTCTGTACCGCACAGTGTACCACAGTCTGTACGTACCACATAGTCTGTACGTACCACACAGTCTGTACGTACCACACGTACCACACAGTCTGTACGTACCACACAGTCTACGTACGTACCACACATAGTCTGTACGTACCACAGTCAGTTTGTACGTACATACTGTACGTCTGTACGTACCACACAGTCTGTACGTACCACACAGTCTGTACGTACCACACAGGTCTGTACGTACCACACAGTCTGTACGTACCACACAGTCTGTACGTACCACACAGTCATAGTCTGTACGTACCACACAGTCTGTAGTCTGTACGTACCACATAGTCTGTAGGTCTGTACCACACAGTCTGTACGTACCACACAGTCTGTACGTACCACACAGTCTGTACGTACCACATAGTCTGTACGTACCACGTAGTCTGTACGTACCACATAGTCTGTACGTACCACATAGTCTGTACGTACCACATAGTCTGTACGTTTGTAGGTCTGTTATACGTACCACAAAGTCCGTATGTACCACATAGTCTGTACGTACCACGTAGTCTGTACGTTTGTAGGTCTGTACGTACCACAAAGTCCGTACGTACCACACAGTCTGTACATACCACACAGTTTGTACGTACCACATAGTCTGTACGTACCACATAGTCTGTACGTACCACACAGTCTGTACGTATCACACAGTCTGTAGGTACCACACAGTCTGTACGTACCACATAGTCTGTACGTACCAAATTTTCTGTACGTACCACACAGTCTGTACGTACCACACAGTCTGTAGGTACCACACAGTCTGTACGTACCACACAGTCTGTACGTACCACATAGTCTGTACGTACCACATAGTCTGTACGTACCACATAGTCTGTACGTACCACACAGTCTGTACGTACCACATAGTCTGTACGTACCACACAGTCTGTTCGTACCACATAGTCTGTACGTACCACACAGTCTGTACGTACCACATAGTCTGTACGTACCACACAGTCTGTACGTACCACACAGTCTGTACGTTTGTACGTCTGTACGTACCACAAAGTCTGTTCGTACCACATAGTCTGTACGTACCACATAGTCTGTACGTACCACACAGTCTGCACGTACCACATAGTCTGTACGTACCACACAGTCTGTACGTACCACACAGTCTGTACGTACCACACAGTCTGTACGTACCACACAGTCTGTACGTACCACACAGTCTGTACATACCACATATTCTGTACGTATGTACGTTTGTACGTACTGCGTACCTTTCATAAGGAGAGGCATGAAAGGTATGAAGGGTGGTTCTTGCTTGGCAACAGACAGTCTGTACGCTCTGTGATTTCTTGTTGGATCCTGAGGTGGTAATCAAATGGAATTATGGAGCTCTTTATTTTTAGGGAGCTTAGGAACAAATAATCTGTAGAAACACGCGAATTCGGGATATGAGTTGGTCAACATTAACATGCAGAAGGTGTTTTTGAGTCCATGGAGCTATAAGTATAGGTCCAACATAGTCCTTGTTTGGCCCCGAAGCAAAAAATGGGGTCCAAAGATCGAAATCCACGCGGTCAAACTTCAAAGAGTCAAAGGAGCTAGAGCCTTTGCTTCCATTCGATTCTTCTCGACAAGTTGATAACATTAGCCTTTTTGAACTCAAAACCACCCTCAAAATTATGGATCATATCCCAACCCTCACGATGGGTGGGATGTGAGATATTCATGCAATCTTGTCAACTACCCCCTCCAAGGAGATAAATTCCTACACCACTCACCAACAAAGTTTCGAATGCCTTGAAGAGTTTCTTGTATATCACTCACCAACAAAGTTTCGAATTCCTTGAAGAGTTTCTTGTACACCACTCACCAACAAAGTTTCGAATTCCTTGAAGAGCTTCTTGAACTTGCTGGGTAGCTTCAAGAAGATTAATTCCTACACCACTCACCAACAAAGTTTCGAATTCCTTGAAGAGTTTCTTGTATATCACTCACCAACAAAGTTTCGAATTCCTTGAAGAGTTTCTTGTATATCACTCACCAACAAAGTTTCGAATTCCTTGAAGAGCTTCTAGTTCTTGTATATCACTCACCAACAAATTTTCGAATTCCTTGAAGAGTTTCTTGTATATCACTCACCAACAAATATTCGAATGCCTTGAAGACTTTCTTGTATATCACTCACCAACAAATATTCGAATGCCTTGAAGACTTTCTTGTATATCACTCACCAACAAAGTTTCGAATTCCTTGAAGAGTTTCTTGTATATCACTCACCAACAAAGTTTCGAATTCCTTGAAGAGTTTCTTGAACTTGCTGGGTAGCTTCAAGAAGATTAATTCCTACACCACTCACCAACAAAGTTTCGAATTCCTTGAAGAGTTTCTTGAACTTGCTGGGTAACTTCTCCCATGTATTAGTGAGTCTGCTGACCGCAATGTTAGAGATGCCCATTATCACGCCGAAAAACGCGAGCATGTTTTGGAAATCTCTGCAGCTGTGGGAGGTTGAAATAAGTACAGAACCCTCTGACGTTTTCATGCGGGTCTATAATATATAGACACATGCCTGAGTGGGTCCATATTGGTTTAGACCCCCGCCCTACGGGCTCGGGCCAAAACCGGATACATCCCTCAGGCTTAGGCCCTCGGGCAGTATCCCAAAATGGACCCGATAGGCGCGTGCCTATCTATTTTATAGTAACAATAGGGATCGTTCACATATTGAAATTTCCGTTTTAAATTATATTTTTCTCTGATTGCGAAAAAGACAAAATGAGAAGCAGAATAGTAAAATACTATTTTAGGAGCTGCTTCTCATATTGCTTCTCATAAACATTGCCCCACTCCATTATCGTTCACATATTATGTTACGTAATTACCTAGGAGGAGGAGGAGCTGGGGTTCTGAATGATTAACTTACATTTTATTGTAACAAATACAACTATACTGTAATCTTGATAACGAGGGAGAGGGGGGGGGGGTAAAAATCGGCCAAAAATTGATTACGTAATATGTGAACGATCCCTACTAAGTTACTAACACACTCAATAATTTCGAAAAGGATATTATGAGCCGGAGCAATCTGTCGAGCTTGACAATTATTAATACATTTTCACTTTTCGAGCAGTGCAACCGCCTCCACTTCGTCTCGGCACCATTTGTACAGCTCTCAAAGTGGGAAGGTACTACTTTATATCATAAGTGACGCCATGAAAACTTCAATTAAATGAAAACATCAATTTAGTAATTTAATGGGGGTACTAACTGCTGCGCTATTAGCTTACCCATAGGATCGCGAAATCGCAAGACACGATTGACCAATCAGCGAACGAGTTTGCAGTCAACTCGCACGCTGAATGGCTGGTGTTTATCGGAGTTGCGGGTAAACTTACTGCTGCGCTATTTTGATGAACTTCCTCAGAATGTGGACTCGTTTACTCAGGAGGGGCGTCAGGCAAATCTCCGTGGTCACCCAGTTCTGTACCTCGTTAAACCTGAAGAATCGAGACACAATCAATACTTTTGTTGATTTCTGCAACGCAATCAATACGTTTGTTGATTTCGTCAATGGAAAGCATCAATATATGACATCATATATGACATCATATTCTGTCAAACATTTTGGACACGATTCGAAATCTGGTGTTATAAGCTCCTTCACTAGTAGATGTCAGTAGATTTCATAGCAGATGCCATAGTAAATGTTATAGTAGATGATAGAGTAGATGCCATAGTATCTAAACCTGGCCAAAAAGCAGTCCAGGTTCCCAACTATTTTCCCGGGAAAGTGGTCCTTCTTGAAAATGGAACAGACCAGCTCACTTTCCGAAACACAGTTGAATAACTCGAAATCGAAGAGCGTCATCTGAAAATTATGTGATCATGAATATAAACAGTGGGGCTCCTTTAAGTTTTTAAGGGAATCTGCGCTCAGGAGTATTTCTGACTATAATAATAGGCCAGAAAAATTGCGAAATCATATCTTGCTCTCATTGCTCTCATTCATTACTCAATCTTCACTTATCCTATACCCGTTTTGTACCCATTCTGTACCCATTCTGCACCCGCTTTGACTCATTCTGTATCCATTCTGCAACCATATTTCAATTTTGCAACTTGCTACCATTCTGTACCCATCTTGCACCCGTTCTGCACCCATTTTGCACCCATTCTCTACCTATTCTATACCCATCCTGTACCTGGTAAGCTATTTCCCTGGAGCTCATGATCTCCAGCTCGTTGAAGCTGCTGGAGTTAGGTCCCTCCTGTTCCAGAAGTGGCTTCAGCTTCTCCACTTCCCCTTTCTTAGCCGCAAATAACCTGCCAGACAGTCAGGTTATATGCGAATTAATGGTAAATCACACGTCCCGTATTAGTAATCCGCCGGCCTTGCTCTAACCAGATCCCTAGTTTTAAGCGCGCGACGCCCCTGGTTAGGGGAAACGCCGGCCATGTGACGCAAATAACCAGCCAGACAGTCAGGTTATGCGAATTGATGAGAGGTCACATGTCGAAGTGGTGACCGTAAAACCAAACTTATATATGGTCGCTAAAATAAGCTTGGCAGGGGTATAATGGTAGATCATACTTCGCTTATTAGTAATCCGCCGGCCATGTGACGTCCGCGTAATTAAGCGCTGCCGCGCGCTACAAAAGATGACGCAACAGGCGTATTACTAAGTTTACCTTTCAGTGTCAATTTTGATTGGATGTGAATACTACCCTTTCGTCTGAAAGGCTGTTAAAAGTTGAAACATGTCATGTCATAAGTAATTGGGCATCAAAATATTCGGGACCATTAGTAAAATAATCTGACATTAATTCTGACAGTAACTGTTATAATTAGATAATTCTGACAGCAAACACCAGTTGCACTATCCAACCAGCCGTCATGCGTTATGGCAGTTTCACTATTTCACTCTTTCAATATTTCACAATTTCACTATTTCACTTCCCAACCTGCCGTTATGCGTTATGGTGGCAAGGTGCTGTTGGCACCCTCGATTTCACTATCTCAGTGCAGCGGTCACCCTCTATTTGACTATTTCACTACTTCACTATCTGACTATTTCACGATTTCAATATTTCACTATCTGACTATTTCACGAGAAAATGGACACCGCGGCATCTGAACTCTCCTCGTCCATTTTTGGTGCCTTCAACTCGGCGTCTCGGCGACTGAACTGACATACGTGTCAGCGAAGATTAAACCACTTCCGTGGGATACACCAGAGGTGAGGGAAGCCAGGAGAGACATGAGGGCAAAGATAAGGAGAAGACAGCGGAAAATACCTCGGGACTCGGAACTTGATAATATCAGGAAAGAGTCCCGTAAGAGGTATGAAAAGCTGCGGGACAATACCTGGACCGCGAAATACAGGGAATTCTGTGCGAATTTGGAATCCAAATCCGAATCCAAAAGGATCTCCTGTCTCATAAAGGACAACAAGGACACTAAGTTAAGTGCGGTTAAGAAAAAGGATGGTCTCCTCACGGAGAACCCATCCAAAACTTTGGACCGCATGACTGAAGTGCACTTCGATGTCCTTTCACCGGCCGACCCCAACCCTCCGGGTACTGCTGTGGGAGGGACATCGAAGATCGGTGGAGTCTGGATCATATTCTCTGAGAATAGAGTGAAACGGGCACTACAAGAATTCGATCCACTCTCAGCAGCGGCGGGACCGGATGGGGTACGCCCAATCATGCTTCAAAAAAGGATGGGGAGCATTGGAGGTGCTTTCAATGAGCATCGCCAAGGCTAGCTACCGGATGGGGTATATACTCCTGCAATATGGAGGGACTCCTCTAGTATCTTTTCTCCCGAAACCTGGGAAGGATGATTACACCAATCCTAAGTCATTTAGGACAATCACACTGTCACCTGTCATCCTGAAATGGATGGAGAGGGTGATATTGTGGCACATGTAAGCAGATCTGAAAGTTTACGAGCGCCTAAGCAAGAAACAATTTGGATTCAAGCGAGGAAGCTCGACTACAGCTGCGATCCATAAACTAGTCAGGAAACTCGAGATGGCCATCCTCAACAAGGGATGGCGCTCGGGACCTTCCTCGACATAGAAGGAGCGTTCGATAATGTATCGTTCGACTCAATTGATAAGGCCCTAACCAAGAACTGCAAATCGCCGGGCGTGAATAGATGGATCATGTCAATGATCCGGTCTAGGCGCACCACGGTGGAGCTGCAGGGCAAGGAGAAGGTCATATCCATTTTACGAGGATGCCCGCAGGGGGATTCTATCCCCATTCCTATGGAACCTTGTAATAAACGATCTACTTGAGTTCACCAGGGACAAAATACCGTGCGACCTCCAGGGGTTTGCTGATATATCCCTGGTCTCAGTAGTGACAACGCCTAAACCACCACTGGCAACCGTCAAGGCTTTGACTCGGATACCCTTCGGGAGGTAACCCAAAGAAGCCTAAACAGTATCAACCAGTGGTGTAGGGCAAATGGTCTGAAGCTATCTCCAGCTGAAGACCCACTGCGTCAGCGTTTACGAATAGGAGGAACTGGTCATTCAGTAAGCCCTGAAAGTAGACGGCGTCGAAATCGAAGTGAGAACTTCCACTAAGTTTGTGGAATCACCCTAGACTCAAAGCTGACGTGGAACAATCACACATCGAAACTGTGTGCAAGAAGGCCAAATCTATCTTAATGCAGTGCCGGAAAGCGGTTGGTCCCACCTGGGCCTGGAAACCGATCACCATGTGCTGGATTTACGAATGGTTCGACCAATACTCACGTATGGTTCAACGATATGGATTGCTGGCACACAAAAACGCACAAACCAGCAGCTGCTAAAGGGAGTTCAGAGGTTGGCAAACGTACTTATTACGGGGAGCCTTACCTTCGACCCCAACTACAGCGCTGGATGTCGTCAATGGGATTATCCCAATCACGCTGTGGACTAGGGAGGTCGCTGCGAAGGAAACCATGCGTCTGAAGTGCCAAGGTCATTGGTGCTTCCCTCCGCCTGGAAAGCCTTCAGCGCATCACCAGCCACATCAGTGAGAATGAAGTTTATCAGGGCCCTGCCCAAGGATTTAACTTCAAAGAACAAGATCCGATGAAACCGATTCTCAGTATAAACCAACGGTTCACTGTGCTAGTCCTGTCTCGGGAGGAGTACCAGGAGCCGAAGGGTGAGGACTTTGATGTCGTGTGCTATACGGACGGTTCTAAAATCAACGACCACACGGGAGCAGGAGTTAGATCAAAGGTGGACCATCCTGGAGCCACTTGGACCACTGCGAATCCTTCCATCTTGGGCTACACAGTACGGTGTTCAAGCAGAAGTCTTTGCTATGTTGCTAAAACAGCAGAGATACTGGCAGGAACATGCACTGAGTAATGGCTGCCAAAATCTTGATTAATTGCGATAGCAAATCGGCTATTCAGGCGATAAATGCTACGATTATCAAGAGCAAGGTGTCGTTTCGGCATCAAACTCTCTCAACTCACTTGGAAACACCAACGAGGTCACACTTAGTTGGATTCCAGCTCATAGTGGGTATGAGGGGAACGAGCTGGCTGACCAGACAGCGAAAGCTGGGGCAGCCAACTCAATTGACACTGACAGCGCAACCAGGGTCTTACTCCCCATACCGCGTGGGGTATGTTTCGCGGCAATGAGGAGGAAGACTAAAGAGGACTGGATAAGCTCCTACAAAGCTGATCCTCCCAGAATGTTCAACATGATGTGGAGGAACGGTAAAGGAGCTATCCAGTATGGGTAGGAAGGATCACAGAGTGGCTACTCAACTCCTGACAGGCCACAGTCCTTAAACTACCACCTCAAGAAACTGAATCCCGCTGTCCCTGCAACCTGTCCTCTCTGAAAAGCGAAGATGAAACGGCATCACCTCCTGGGGAATGCCTCCCTAGGCAGTATTAGGGCCGAGTACTTCGACACCTACTACTGTGCAGGTACCGACATCGTGGACAGGTTCAAAACTCAACAGGATCGTCAGCTACGCCCACAGGACTGGTCGCCTGGGTACCTAAGAGAGTGCATATGCGACGATTCTGCATTACTTGAGGCTCTGTCCTCACCGGACTGAGCCTCAGTCACAGGGATACACTCAAGCCGTCCCCAGAGGATGTCGCGGAGGTAGCCCTCGCTCCGGGCCACAGAAGGAGGGGCTCGACCCCGCCGCTGGTCGGGAAGGCCGTCCTGTTCCGACAGGATGGCAACGGGGAGGAACGGGACTCCCGTCCCATCCGGGCGCCTAGGAGCTCGGAAGCGCTTGTCTCGGCCAGTTGCTTCCTCTCCTGGGCGCCGCCTGGGCCCTCGCTGGCCCATCCCCCTTCTAGTAGTAGACTATTTCACGATTTCAATATTTCACTATTTCACTATTTCACTATTTCACTATTTCACTATTTCACATCCCAACCTGCCGTTGTGCGTTATGGTGGTGATGATACAGGTCTCTGTCTCTTTGAAGATGTTCTTCTCCCCCGAACTCTTCATCTCAAACACCAGGCACTCCTCCGAAGCTACTCCCAGCTTCTCTGCCGCATACTTCACTATCTCACAGACAGACGATCCTGCAGTCGAGGGTTATAAAGGGGGGTATGTGGTAGGGTATTATAAAGGGGGTATGTGCAGTCGAGGGTTATAAAGGGGGGTATGTGGTAGGTGGTATGTAGTAGGGGGTATGTAGTGAGATTCTCTGCTGCATACTTCACTATCTCACACACAGACGAACCTGCAGTCGAGGGTTATAAGGGGGTGTAGTAGGGGGCATGTAGTAGGGGGTATGTAGTGAGTTTCCCTGCCGCATACTTCATTATCTCACACACATACGAACTTGCAGTCGAGGGTTATAAAGGGGGGAGGTATGTGGTAAGGGGTATGTAGTAGGGGGTATGTAGTGAGTTTCCTGCCACATACTTCAATATCTCACACACAGACAAACCTGCAGTCGAGGGTTATAAAGGAGTATTCGGTAGGGGGTATGAAGTATAGGAGGGGATGGGGAAGGGGGTGCAGAGGGGAGAGTAGGGGGATGCAGTAGCGGGCAGAGAGGGACAGAGGGGGGAAGGGGGGGAAGGGGAGCGAAAGGGGATGCAGAGCGGGGTGGTAGCAGGGGTAGCGGGGAGAGGGGATGCAGTGAGGGGTGCAGTAGAGGGGGGAGCGGGGATGCAGTAAGGGGGATGGTAGGGGATGGTAAAGGGGGATGCAGTAGCGGGATGCAGGGAAAGAGTTTCTTTTCTATTCAGATCCCAGGGGTGATAATGGGGGGCATTATCTTGATTCAATTAGTAAAAAAACTTAAAAAGGTCAAATAAAAATATGCAAATTAGTATTTGGGAAATCAGGGAAAATAAAATTTAATCAGAATATTAGGGACATAAGGTAAATAGGGAAGCTCACCTAGGGGAACTTACGTGTGTAAACCCGACGGGGAATATTTTTGAACTTTAAGGGGCCTGGCGTAAGGGGGAAACCCCCTTCACCCAAACCCGAAATATATGAATAGCTTCGATAATTCCAAAATTTTGGGGAAATACGCCAGTTCGCTAGGTCCGCTTATGCTTGTTTGAAGGTTGCCTTAGCCCCAGTCCTGCCCGTGAAAACCAGGTTTTAAGAAATAAAATAGTAAAAACATTTTGTAGGGGCACAGTCCCTTTCCCAGAGTCAAAAAGGCTGTTTATGAAAAAGAAATAATGAAATAAAAAAATGACAAAAATAATGAACATAAAATAAAAAAAAATAAAAAAAAAAAAAAAAAAAATAAATTTTTAAAAAAAATCATAAAGAAATGAACAAAGAAATTAAAACATAAAAGAAATAAAAACATAATGAAAATAATAACAAAGGGAAAGGGAAAACGAAAAAATTAAAAAAAATTCTAAAAAAAATTTTTGTCTTGAACAAAGAACAAAAACTGCATTGCGAGGGAAAAAAGGGGCTTGAAAATAAGAACAAATGCGGGGAAAAATAAGAGGGAAAAAAAAATAAATGAAAAAACCCCCTTTTTAAAAAAAAATTTGGAAAAACCCCCCCAGATGGGGGAGTTTTTTAAATTTTTTCCTTTTTTTGTGGTGTTTCCCCAACCCAGACCTTGGGGGGTTTTGGATTTTAGGGCATTTGCCCTGAAAATAAAAACAGCCCTTTTTTGGGCCCCCCAAAAAAAAATGTTTTTTTCAAGAATTAAGACGAAAAAAGAACCCCTTAAGGGCCTTTGCCGGGAAAAAAAGAATAAAAAAATTTCAATTTAAACCAGAAATAAGATCTTCTTTTGAAGATTTATTTAACCCTGAAACTTTTTTAGTCTTTCGATTAGGGGTTTAGGATGGGTTTTTCTGAACCCCCTAAAAGGAAACCCTTCAAATTCGCTAATAAACTTTAGCATTCCTCAAGACATTCCCCCCGGGCGAAAATTTAAATTATTTTAACATTTAGCAAAAGTAAAAGGGAAAAAAATAAAAACACCCGAGTTGGTGTTTTGGGCCATTTTCGCGGCTTTCCCAATTGGGAGGGAATGTGGGGGCTCGCTGCCCCGTTAATTAAAGGGAGTAAGCCCCACGAAATTCGCATTTAAAAAAAAGGCTTTTATGGGGTTCCCACAACCCGTAATTTTCTGAAGTTACTATTTGAAAGCTGTTCCCTTCCCCAAAATAGTTTTTAAATATATATTTACTTATCCCCTTCAGTAAATCCCAAAAAATCAACAAAGTTTATTTTCATTAAACCCCCTAACCTCCAAAAACCTATCTTCCCTTAGTGCCCCAACCGTTTTAAAAATTTTAGAAAACGAATTGATTATTTTAAAAAGGTTGGGAAATTTCAAAAAAAGGGTTGGAAGGGGGCCTTCCCTTCCCCAAAAACCCCCTTTTTAAGCCCCAAAGCTGGAAAAAATCAAAATCCCGTTTCAGCCCCTTTTTTGGCCTGGCCAAACGTGCCAAGCCAAAAGGGGGAAATGGGGAAAAAAACCTTTTTTTTATTGGTTCCCAGGGAACAATGGTTTTTTTTTGGTTTGGAATTTGTAAAAAAGCCCTTTTTTTTGCTCTTAATGTTTTATTGTTGCCCCTTTAACCCAAAAAAAATAAGGGGTAAAAGAACTAAAATATCCCTGGGTTTTTTATAAAAAAAAACCCGGTTGATTTTGGGGGAAACCCAAAGATTTTTTCCCCTTTTATCAAAATTTAATTAAGTTCGCCTGAATTTACGCCAAAAAACCCAAGATTTTCCTTTTTAAAAAATAAGTAAGGTTTTGGGGGCCAAAAAAATCCCCCCTTTAAATTTTTGGAACCCCTTATTCCCCAGTACCCGAAAAATTTATCCTAATTACGGGTCGACCCCTGGGGGGTTCCATTGCCCCGTTGCCCCCAATTTTCGGAGGGTTTTGAAACCCTTAAAATCCCCCGTGTCTTCCAGGGCCAAATCTTTTCCCCGTTTTATGTATAAAAGAGTTGCCGGTCCAAAATTGGCAAAATGAAAAAGGCCCAACCCGGTGGAAGGGAAAAAACAGGTTAAAGCCCCCCTCTCTTCTTTTCAAAGATTGGAAAAATTTTTAAAAAGGATTAAAAGGACCCCAAAGCAAAATAAATTTTTTAAAATTTTAAATGGAAAGGGGAACCCAAAATAAATTATAAAACCCCCCTTTTTGCGGAACCCAACAAACGTTTATTTTTCCAAAAAACAGTATAACCCAAATTTTCCCTTCCTTTTTTTTCCTGAAAAACCCCCGGGGTTTTGGGGGCCCCCCAACGGTTTTTTGGCAAAATGGGTTAAAGTCCTCCTTTTCCAAAGCGGGGGAAGTGACACCTTTATCCCGGGAAAATTTTGTTGGGGAAATTTCATCCCTTTGGGGAAAAAAGGAAGAAATAAAACATCCCCGGGGCGAAATACTTGAACTTTGGGAGGGAAGTTGGGAAAAAAAAAATGGGTAAAAAGTTTTAAATAGGAGTTTTTTGAAAATCAAGTGATTCCCTCCCCCCTCATCTCATTAAAATTTGGGGCCCCCAAATGATTTTGGGGGAAAGAGATTTAAAGGGAAAGGGAATTTGGGGGGAAAAAGACCAGGGGGGTTAAAAACCCCCCAGAATTTTAATTTGGGGGCAGCCCCCCAAACCCCCCTATAGATCCCCCCTCACCCCCTCCAAACCCTTGAATGATGGAGGCGGGCGGGGGGTTTTTTTTTCTTAGTTTTCCAAAGTCATCACCCCGTATTTTACCGACCCCGCCCTGCAGGAAAAACGAAATTAACCCCACCATTCTTTTAACCCGATAAACCCTCAAAAATCAATTTCTAACCCGATAAAGTCATCAATCTGGGGTTTGTATTGAGAAAACACACACACCTATACAAAACCAAATTTTAAACAGAATTTTCGGACTGAACGGGGGCCTTTAGCTTCCGTTCCTTGTTTCCCTGGGTTTAGCAAGGTCATTTACGGGGTTACCAGACTATAAAACCTTTTTCCCGAACAGGCGAACAAAATACTGTGGCAAAAGTTTTTAATTTATATGTTTCAGAATCAAAACATTTCCGGGGTTTGGGCATTGATGCCAAGTTCAGAGTTTTTATTTCCGATCAGTGTAATTGAAAAAGGCCGAAGTCCAGTAATTGTTAAAACATACATAAAATAACTTCTTTTGAGAGGGAGTTGGGACGGCTCTTTAAAATTTGGGGGGCACTACCACTGCTAGATGCGGGGTGGGGGGGGCCCCAAAGTGGCCCCGGGGAGAGAGTTGCGCCCCGAGGGAAAGGCCCCCGGCCCCCCCAGGGATGAAACCCCTTCCTTCCATTTAGGATTATTTGCCATGGGAAAAGGTTGGGGTTTTAGTTAGTTTTTAAACAACCCCGGAAACCGAGAAATTTGGTTAAGTCCGTGGGGATTATTTTAAAATATTTTAATTTAAATTTTTTAAAATTTAAATTTACTATTTTTTTTTAATTTAAACAAAACACGCCCTTGGGTTTTAATAATATTGGGCAGATGTCTGATGAAAAAATGATAAAGACGCCAAAAATTTTGGGGGCTTTAAAAAAAACTATGACGAGAAAAATTGTTGCGCGAACCCAGAAAATCCGGGGCCTTTTTCGAGCTGTCCCAAGAACAAACAAAAACCCCAACCCCCGGGGAGCAAGGTGATTTTGTGGGAAAAATTTTGGGCTCAAATTTTGTAGGGAATTTGGGGGTCTTTTTTGGGGCATTACCTAGTTAACAAAATTAGGTTTTAACCGTCATGCAGGTGGGGATAAAATGGGGTTTTTCCGGGAAACCCTTTAAAAATTTTAAAACCCCTAAATACCTCCAAGGGAGAAAATAATTGAAGGGGGTTACCCCAAAACTAATTTCTTTAAAGCAATAAAACCCCAAAAAATTTTAAAAAAATGGAGCTTTGGGGTAAATCAGGTGAACAGAAATATAAAGGAGAAAATTTCTAAACGCTGTTTTATAATCATCATAAAAATACCTAAAATATTTTGGTTTCCAAAATTTTCGAAGTTATTTTAAAAAAAAAAAAAACAAGTTTTAAAATATTTGAAATTATTCTCAAATCTTGATTTAAACTGGAAGTTAGAAAATGCGTTAATTAATAATAATAATAATGATAATTAACCGGTGTAAAATTTATTTTGAATGATTTTCATTTTTTTTATTTTTAAAGAAATATAAAAATTTAAACCCAAATAATAAAAAATCATTTAAAATTTTAAATTAAAAATATTTTTAAAGTTTTTTTAAAAATAACTTTTATTATAAAAGTTCTTTTTTTAAAAAAAATTAATTTTTAAAACTATTTGCATTCATTTCAAAAAAATTAACAAAATTTTAAACTTAATAATTGTTTCAATTTTCTAATATAAAACCCCTTTAATTTTAAAAAGGGTATAGGTTTTATTTTTAAAAATTATAAAAATTTTGAATTTTCCGCTTTCAAAACAGCAAAATTTTATTTATAACACTATTAAATAATCATAGAAAAAAGGGGCCCCCCAAAAATAAATTTAAAAAAATTCTGGCAAGTCGTCCTTAGTCCTCCCAGAAAAACACTGTCAAGTCGTCCCTTAGTCCTCCCAGGAAACGAACACTGTCAAGTCGTCCCTTAGTCTTCCCATGAAACGAACACTGTCAAGTTGTCCTTTAGTCCTCCCACGAAACGAACACTGTCAAGTCGTCCCTTAGTCCTCCCAGGAAACGAACACTGTCAAGTCGTCCCTTAGTCCTCCCAGGAAACGAACACTGTCAAGTCGTCCCTTAGTCCTCCCAGGAAACGAACACTGTCAAGTCGTCCCTTAGTCCTCCCAGGAAACGAACACTGTCAAGTCGTCCCTTAGTCCTCCCAGGAAACGAACCTGTCAAGTCTCAACACTGTCAAGTCGTCCCTTAGTCCTCCCAGGAAACGAACACTGTCAAGTCGTCCCTTAGTCCTCCCAGGAAACGAACACTGTCAAGTCGTCCCTTAGTCCTCCCAGGAAACGAACACTGTCAAGTTGTCCTTTAGTCTTCCCACGAGACACTGTCACTATCGAAACGAACACTGTCAAGTCCTCCAGGAAACGAACACTGTCAAGTCAAGTCCCTTAGTCCTCCCAGGAAACGAACACTGTCAAGTCGTCCTTAGTCCTCCCAGGAAACGAACACTGTCAAGTTGTCCTTAGTCCTCAGAGAGCAGACACTGTCAAGTTGTCCTTTAGTCCTCCCACGAAACGAACACTGTCAAGTCGTCCCTTAGTCCTCCCAGGAAACGAACACTGTCAAGTTGTCCTTTAGTCCTCCCACGAAACGAACACTGTCAAGTCGTCCCTTAGTCTTCCCACGAAACGTACACCGTCAAGTTGTCCCTAGTCTTCCCACGAAACGAACACTGTCAAGTCGTCCCTTAGTCCTCCCCAGAGCAACACTGTCAAGTCGTCCCTAGTCCTCCCAAGAAACGAACACTGTCAAGTCGTCCCTTAGTCCTCCCAGGAAACGAACACTGTCAAGTCGTCCCTTAGTCCTCCCAAGAAACGAACACTGTCAAGTCGTCCCTTAGTCCTCCCAGGAAACGAACACTGTCAAGTCGTCCCTTAGTCCTCCCAGGAAACGAACACTGTCAAGTCGTCCCTTAGTCCTCCCAAGAAACGAACACTGTCAAGTCGTCCCTTAGTCCTCCCAGGAAACGAACACTGTCAAGTTGTTCCTTAGTCCTCCCAGGAAACGAACACTGTCAAGTTGTGCGGGGCGCACATGGCGCGCGCGTAGAGCGGATCGCCGTTCCGGCACCATTTCTTAGTGACTATTGACACGTCCACCGGATGCTGCAGTCCAAGAGACTTCTCAACAAAGAGACCGTATATCTGAGAATAATGAAGATTAATAAATTAATAGAATGAATTAAAAATTGATAAATTAATGAATAAAAAGGTATTATACTTTTCAGGTATTATACTTTTCAGTATTTATGAAATTGTGGCACTAAATCTATTATTCAAGGAACTTTGACCGCTTACTTAGTCGTTTTCTCAAACTTTTCAGCAAGATTATATGAATAAAAGGAGCACTATAAGATAAGCGCGTACAACCCGCCCACCTGACATCCCAAAGAGACGTTGAGACTCCTGAGGCACCGCAGACCCAGGACCAGCTGCAGGATGTGATGGTCGGACAGAGCTCCGTGCTCCTGATCCCCAACAGAGAGGTGTTGCAGGGCGGGCATCCGCAGCAAGACGGAGGACACCAGGCGGTCCATCAGGCTGTGTGGCGGGAGGGGTTCATGGTCATTCGCGGGCAAATTGCCATCATTCGCTGGCAAATTGCCATCATTCGCGGGGATATTGCCATCATGCGCGGGGATATTGCCATCATGCGCGGGGATATTGCCATCATTCGCGGGGATATTGCCATCATTCGCGGGGACATTGCCATGAGCAGCTGGGGGAATGTCGGCGTCTTCTGGCTGCTGATTGAAGATATCCAGGGGTGGCGGGATCCCCACTAATTCCTCTTCTCTGATGAACTGGGGAGCTGGTGAGCTTATCCTGGTCCGGTGAAGCACCAGTTTCTTGAGACTGGTGAGGGAGGTGAGGGGAATGAGGTGAGGGACGGAGGGAAGCGAGCAACCCGTGAGATCCACACTTTCTAGACCTGCAGAGGGATGGGTCTAGAGTTTTATAGGGATGGGTCTAGAGTTTTAGAGGGATGGGTCTAGAGTTTTAGAGGGATGGATCAAGAGTTTTAGAGGGTGGGTCTAGAGTTTAAGAGGGATTGGTCTAGAGATTAAGAGGGTGGGTCTAGAGTTTTAGAGGGATTGGTCTAGAGATTTAGAGGGATGGGTCTAGAGTTTTATAGGGATGGGTCTAGAGTTTTAGAGGGATGGGTGTAGATATTAAGAGGGGTGGGTCTAGAGTTTTAGAGGGGTCTAGAGTTTTAGAGGGATGGGTGTAGATATTTAGAGGGGTGGGTCTAGAGTTTTAGAGGGATGGGTCTAGAGTTTTATAGGGATGGGTCTAGAGTTTTAGAGGGATGGGTCTAGAGTTTTAGAGGGAATGGTGTAGAGATTTAGAGGGGTGGGTCTAGAGTTTTAGAGGGGTCTAGAGTTTTAGAGAGATGGGTCTAGAGTTTTAGAGGGGTCTAGAGTTTTATAGGGATGGGTCTAGAGTTTTAGAGGGATGGGTCTAGAGTTTTAGAGGGATGGGTCTAGAGTTTTAGAGGGGTCTAGAGTTTTATAGGGATGGGTCTAGAGTTTTAGAGGGATTGGTCTAGAGTTTTAGAGGGATTGGTCTAGAGTTTTCGAGGGGTGGGTCTAGAGTTTTATAGGGATGGGTCTAGAGTTTTATAGGGATGGGTCTAGAGATTTAGAGGGGTGGGTGTAGAGTTTTAGCCAATTGCTAGGTAGAAATGTCGAGAATGATCCATAACGAAGCCTGAGGCGCAGAGCAAGCAATATAAAAAGGAAAATCATCACCAACCATGGATAATTAATTTGAATATCTGATCCCATTCTCTCATAGTGCTTTAGCCATTATCATACTAAGGCCTTAAAACAGTGATCACATGACTTATGAAAAGTTAGTCTTTAAAAACACTACCAAATACCTCATCGGATATATCTTAATCTTGTTTCGCGGACCTGAAAATCACGGACATTATAGTATCAGCGTGACTGTATTCTGTAATGTCCGTGATAATCATGTCCGATATAAGGTTGTCAGACGTTGTCAGACGTTGTCTTCGGCGGGCGCCGAAGGCTAAGGGGTCAGACAACGTCTGACAAATATAAGGGACCCACAATTTCCTCACCTGGACACGCCCTCACGATGCTGGTCAAACATTCCGGGGTCGTGTGGAGGTCGGAGCAGTGCTGCAGGGTCAGGACCCTGAGTGGTAATCATGAATTAGTTTAGTCGACTACAGAAGGGGGGATGGGCCTACGAGGCCCCAGGCGGCGCCCAGGAGCAGTGCTGTAAGGTCAGGACTCTAAGTGATAATCATGAATTAGTTTAGTCTACTATAGAAGGGGGGATGGGCCTGCGAGGGCCCAGGCGGCGCCCAGGAGCAGTGCTGCAGGGTCAGGACCCTAAGTGATAATCATGAATTAGTCTTCTACTACCACTACTAGAAGGGGATGGGCCTGCGAGGACCCAGGCGGCACCCAGGAGCAGTGCTGTAGGGTCAGGACCCTAAGTGGAAATCATGAATTAGTCTACTACTACTACTACTACTACTACTACTACTATAGAAGGGGGATGGGCCTGCGAGGGCCCAGGCGGCGCCCAGGAGGAGCTACTGGCAAGCACTTTCGTGCTACCGGATGGGTGAGATGGGACGAGATTCCCGTTCCTCCCCTACTTTTCACAGATATGAAATATTCCATAAATTGATAGTACAATGCCAAGAAATTGAAGTTAATTTTGTTTATACCTCAGCTTGGGAGCTAGTTCCAGAATCCGTCCCACGCTAACAAACCGGAAGTTACTCCGATCGAACCAGCTGCTGATCTCGAGGGACGTAAGGCAGGCGAGGGTCGTTAAGTCCGTTTTATCGAAATGCAGGACTTCCGAGGACGCCAGCTCGCTAATCGACAGCGTCTGTAACGTCTCAGCGTAGCTCTTGAGAATGAAGTGGATAACGTCCGCCGGAACGTTACAACACCGGTGGAGCTTGATGTGCCGCATGGGGTGGTGGGCAAGGAAGCGAGGGAAGAAGTCTCCTGTAACAAACATGTTGATGTACAGAGCCAGGGAATGAAGTTGAGGACAGCTCCGGGATATGGAGCTCAGGGCTTCCTCCGAGACATGCCCGAACAGCTCCACTTTGGCGAGGCTGGGAGGGAAGATCACATTGTCTGGTAGCAGGGACCGTTGGGGGAGATACAGTTCTTCCAGCTGCGTGCAGTGCTGCCGAATCACGGAAATCAGGCGCCCGAAGTCGTGGAAGACATTCCGACACGATACGGACGTCAGGTTGATGACCCGGAGTTGGGTCCGACCGCCACACGCAGTGCCGCAATGTCTGATGATGTCCTCGAAGTCCGCCTGGGGGAAATATCAAATCAAATTAGTTAAGCTATGCAATTATATATTTTCTGAAAATATTCGAGACCATGCAAAGGACTTTTATAGCTATGATTAGATGTTTTCTGAGACTATTTGAGACTATGCAAAGGACTTTTTAGCTTTGATTAGATATTTTCTGAGACTATTTGAGACTATGCAAGGGACTTTTTCAGGGTACACAATGCATATTCTGCTACTGACCTGATGAAACTCCCTGCGCCGCACGGCACACGACCGCCGCACGGCGTCACAGGTAAGTTTCCGTACGAGGGAGAGCCGGTAAAGGGCAACTTCCTTCCAATGGGGAGGGGCGACCTGAGTAACGGTCAGGAGATCCAGGGGGTCGAGGTGGGAGAAGATGAGGTTGAGACAGTCTCTGTTGGAGAGGAGTTGGGGCATCATGGTGGCGGGGGGTAATCAGGGGGGATCTTGTCTGTGATTGGTGGCAATATGGCGGAGACTGGTTGTGATTGGTGGAGAGTCTCGGAATCTATAGCTCTGATTGGTAGCGTTTATCTTGACATCATGTTACATGGACCTGGGAAGTCATGGGAGTGTTTACAAGGATTAATTACTTGTCTTTTTTATCGAAGCAGTGGCCGCCACATAAACCAATCATCAACAATGACGAGGTGGCCGAGTGGTTAAGGCGATGGACTGCTAATCCATTGGGCAATGCCCGCGTGGGTTCGAATCCCATCCTCGTCGATATTTTCAAATTCTAAGACGGAAATTTAATTACGGATTTCAATTAGTACCGTCGAGAAGTCAGTATCATATCGTGTTTTTAAATTTTTATTATTCAATCTTAACTTTTTGTTTTGATATGCATCAAAGAAAATCAAAACATTTAACATTTAACATTTGAGTTCAATGCAATGAAATTATCGAACTACTCTAAATATTGCCTAATTATTATTAAGGCATAAAATTGAATAAGTCGTAAACTATGCCTTAATTTATGCCTTAATGAGCAACTAATAGGATGTCATGTAAGACTTAATCGATTAAAAAATAAAAAAGTCATCTTAGCAGCAAAACTACTTAACTAGGAAAGCAAGCGAACACTTGGTCGAAGTAAACTACGTGTCTGAATTTCATAAGTCCACGGACACAGCTAGAGTTCTATTTTAAGAAATAAATACAGCTTATATTGCGTTATATCATACTATTATAGCATTATCAACAGAGAGTAGACGGTTTCGGATGACGTCATCATCATGTTTCAGAATGGAGCGTTGATGACGTCAAACTGATTTTTCGTGGGCACACACAAATATTTATCTAACGTGCAGCGATAAGTCTTGGCACAGGTCCACACAACTCAAGAAACATACAACACAACTCTGTCGGACTCTGAAGGTACTTACTGAGTCATGCATTGATCAGATTACAGCTAACACTAACAGCACTTCTGTGGTTTGCAGATAAAAACATGACACCGCAGCGAGCAAAAATAGGCGGTTACGATAATTCTCGCGACACTTTATCTCGCAATATTTCAACTCTACGCAAAAGTTAGGGTCTGGGTTAGGATAAAAACATGACACCGCAGCGAGCAAAGATAGGCGGTTACGATAATTATATGTTAACCTGTGGCACTCTCAAAATGAACCCTTAGTAATTGAAGAATTTAGTACTTTAGTCATTTAGGCTTGTAGGTACCAAAGAAAAATACACGAGTAGTATCTTGTCCGCGAGTTCAATTCCCAGAGCCAAATAGGAGGGGGGGGTTGAATTTTTTCAAAGATACACACGCTTATTAGACAATAAGCAACCTCCCAGTTTAAGTATTTATTAGATTCTTTGAAAATTCTAAATTTTTGAAAGCTGATTAAAACAACGAACTACTGAAAAATTACAAAATTTTACAAAAAAAAGTGCGATCGTTTCTATCATTCTTACACTATTTTATATCATTTCATTCATACCAAAACACTTTACTTTTATACATTTATTTTTGCACAAAAACTAGATTACCCATCACCATCCGATTATTTGAGGCTCATCCGTTTGCAGCGATTTTGCAAATTCAGTTTATCTTAAAAGACAACATACTTTATCTGGCAAGGTTCGTTAAATACACGCCCCCCCCCCCCCCTTATACCTGAGAGTACCTATCTGGGTTATTATTAGCGTGTCAGAAGAAATCCTAGGATAGTATTACAAGAGGACGTGTCACGAGGGTTGATGACGTCATTATCATGGCACATAGTGGTGGGTTGATGACGTCATTATCATGGCACATAGTGGTGGGTTGATGACGTCATTATCATGGCACATAGTGGTGGGTTGATGACGTCATTATCATGGCACATAGTGGTGGGTTGATGACGTCATAATCATGGCACCTAGTGGTGGGTTGATGACGTCATTATCATGGCACATAGTGGTGGGTTGATGACTTCATTATCATGGTGCATAGTGGTGGGTTGATGACGTCATTATCATGGCATATTATAGTGGTGGGTAGATGACGTCATTATCATGGCACATAGTGGTGGGTTGATGACGTCATTATCATGGCACAAAGCGGTGGGTTGATGCTGTCATTATCATGACAAATAGTGGTGGGTTCATAACGCGATGAAACAACAATTTTTGCATGGTACCATTTGAAAAGTTTTCATTGACAAGATTCCTTTCTGGGAATATCAGGCCGGTGTAATACCACTTAACGATTAAAATCCATATCAACCTTTATTTCTTACCTCTCAGGAGTCACATCCTTTGCTTTTTGTGTACCTATTTCGATACCAGAGCGGCCTCTAAACGTAACACAGGAGACAAATGATAAGAATCAGCATTATTATTATAGTCAGGGGATTAAATAATACGCACGTGCAATGCGATCAAACATCATAGTTTCCATAGCAACCATGCAAGACAATAGATCCTGACACGAGCTTACCAACGGGATAGAATATTACCTACAACCTCATCGCTAAGATCAAGTATAAGTGAGTGGTCGCTTTAATACCTACCAACCCAAAGTCTTATCTATAACTGGTGTACCTGTACCTATATATGTCAAACACAGAATCAATACTGAATATCGATTTTCAAATCCAAGGATCAGAGTGGAGAGAGACTATAAACTGTGAATTATCAGCGGATGCCTTGCACATGCTAGGTCCTCCCTTTTCAACTGCGATGAGGTTTTCCATCAGCAGGTGACGAGAGAGAACGGAGGGGTTTCGGGGGAGATAACTAATCTTGCATTTGCAAAAAATGCAAAGGGCTAAAACAAATCTCAGAAATGCACAGGCGTATAGGGCAGGGCTAAAAGTACCAAAAGTCTGAAAATGGACCCGATAGGCGTATATCTATGTACCTAATTTATTAAACGTTATTACGTTCATACACTGAAGTCACAGTAAAGCTGCAGTTGCACAAGGAAACATACATTACACTGAAGTCTCAGTAAAACTGCAGTAAAGCTGCAGTTGCACAAGGAAACACACACACATTACACTGAAGTCACAGTAAAGCTGCACACACAACATACAATACACGCTACATAACAAAGTAACAAGCAACGTATGGTAGATAACAATGGACAAGGGGCAGTTTAGCGAGCTATCGAACAAAAGAATTCGGACAGACAAGGGGGGAACGGCCATTTCATCTCACGACACTTCATCTCACGACACTTCATCTCACGACACTAATTCATCTCGCAACATGTCAGCTCTACGCAAAGGTTAAGGTAAGGGTTGGGTTAGGGTTAGGGTGTGGGTTAGGGTTAGGGAGATGAAGTGTCCTGAGATGAAATGTCGTGAGATGAGATGTCGCCCAGTCTGGACGAGTAATTGGAACCAGTGATACTTCAGCGGGCTATCGAACAAAAGAATTCGGAGAGAGCCCCTGAAACCACAAAGAAATAGTCTTTTCTGTGAAATTCTCAGGGGAAATGGTGATGATCAAGAATTCAAGAACTAACTTCTTGAGATCAGTAGATCACCCATGTTGAATGGTTACATGGTTATCTACATTCTACAGAACAAACACAAGTACAAACTCAAGTACAATAATACATATAGCACTATACATATTGCGGGGAGCACCTAGCAAGGTAAGCATAATGCCATAATACTATAATAATATTCAAACTGCTGTTATACCTTCCTGAAATGGCATAATGACGAAGAATCACAATACCGGTGACAGTTCGAACTGATACCTTATTGGCCCTTATTTAACCGGCCCTTAAGGACAAAAATGACTTTGAGATTTTTGTCCAAAGGGCCGGTTAAAAAAATGGCCGGTTAAAATGGGGCCGACTAAATTAAAGGCCAGTTGATTTAGGTCAGATGAAACTTTTGTTACTTGACTTATGTACTGTTAAATTCATTTGACCGTCATTATATAACACAATAATGACCTAAACCACGGTATTAGAACAGAATTTGTGTTTTTTTGATGCAATTTACTTAGTATAAGTTGGTTTTTTGGCCTTTTTTGAGCAAAAATTCTTGGTTTGGCAACTGTTTGAAAAAAATTGTCCAAGGGGCCGGTTAAAATGGTTCAAAAATGATTCGATTTTTGTCCATAGGGCCGGTTAAAAAAAGGGCCTGTTAAAAAAGGCCGGCTAAATAAAGGCCAATAAGGTATCTTCGCGGTTTAGGTTTGCGCGGCGTACAGACATGTTTGAATTTACCTATATTCCTATAAGTATAAGCCGCGCAAACTTAAGTCGCGCGAACAAATAACAATAGTCAAAATCCAAAGGCGCGGAAACGCCAGTTCGAGCCACCTCTGAAACAAAATAAGGATGATAGGGCAAAACACCACCCAGACATTCGGACAAAACGCCACCCGGACAAAACACCACCCGGACAAAACACCACCCGGACAAAACGCCATCCGGGCATAACACGACCTTAAAGCACACATTGCGCGATGGGAACGCTCGTGCGGACCATACGTCCTTACCCTAATGCTAATAACCGTTTAATTGTGTCACAGGATTACGCACGAGCGTCCCTGCTGTCCCTTTCGCGCAATTTGTGCTCTAAGGACCTAAGGTGGTGTTATGTCCGGATGACGTTTTGTCCAGGTGGTGTTTTGTCCAGCGTGATGTTTTGTCTGAGTAGTGTTCTGTCCGCGCACCAAAATAAGAATCGCCAAATCGCGGTGTAAGGTAATTCTAAAATCTTGAGGAATATTAACATACCTATTAATTAAATTCTAAATTCTGAAATATCAAAATAAGAAATAGAGTGGTCCAAATGAGAAGGATCCAAATGAGAAAAACCAGAAACAATTTTATGCTTTCATTAATCATTGGGCAACAATGCAATTGCAACTTGCAACTTGCAGAGTAACAAATGCTATGTCGTTTTTGCAAGGGAATTATAATTGAAAGTTTAGAATTTGTGACAATTTGTGGTGCATTCTGTCAATAAACTATGCAACTTTAAAGGATGTGTCGTTTCTTATTACTTTATTACTATCACAACAAAAACGAGCTAACGACAAGAAATGCAGAGATACACCAACATTTGTAGCGATCTCATCAAATGTATACGTAGCTGATTAGTGCTAACTGGCAATAATATCCCGCTTTGACACAGAAAACGATAAGGTTAACCGTATAGCGTGGTAATTGATGTCAGATTAAGAAACTTGGAGTCGGGTTATCAGACCATATTATCATAGATTTTCAGACACTGACAATCACCTGGTTTTATTGTAAGTGACCGTCAGTCATGAAGGTGCATCATGTTACATCATGATAATGGCTCATGAGGGTGCATACTCGGTAAATTAGGTAATCAAGCTGCCTCTTGGTATATTATAACTAATGAGGCTGTACTAATGAGGCCATCATTAACTGCTCGACACTGCACTAAACCCCGCGCGCGAGAAATAGGCGGGTAAAATGACGTCACTACCATATCATAATGTAGTGTGTTGATGACGTCTCACCGCCTATTTCTCACACTAATAACCGGTTGCATGGTTTGCACATGACCGGCGCATGCTGCGCATGGACAATCGTGCAGTCAGCAGTACCTCAGTAGAACTGCAGAAATCAGCAAAGACCTCAGTCGTTGTACCTCACGATACCTCAGTACCTGTTTTCTAAGCACGGCAACATGGACAGTCGTGCAGTCTCAGTAGAACTGCATTGACAACTGCAGTAACAGCCTCATCACGTAGTCAAATGACCCAAGTGATGAACGAAAGTTTCAACTTTCATGAAATCCGACAACCAAAATTTCAAATACATATCAAAGTTTAAATTTGGCGTGACAACGAAAGAGAAATTCAAATGCTGTAACCGATTGAATGGCAGCAGCTACAAGTCATGATTCACAGCTGATTCTAGAATCACTGCCAAATTCTGCTCATATGGACACTTTCTTTAGAAGAAGTATTCAAAAAGCGATAAAATTCTCCTCTGGTCAAAAGAATTGTTTTCTTTGACCTTGAAATTTATGATTCTCTCCGGGACGTATTCAAGTTGATAATACCCGGAATTCTCAACCAAATTTATATGGGCGCCCTGGGTCCGAATTAAAGTGTAACTGTTACAATCTGTCAAATGCGTTGCTTTATAATTTATTTACTATCGAATAATACCTCCTCACTTTAACGATCCGCGCAGCGCCCTCCCACAGTTCGGACGTCACGTGCACGACTCTCAGAAAGATAATAACAGACATTCAGAAACAGACACTGGCAAAAATAGACATACATACATACATACAGATAAAGACTGCTGACTGACAGTGACATACAGACATATAGGCAGACAGATAGACAAATTCATACAGGGCTTACGATACTGGCGCGATACTGGCGTGGTACCGGCGTGGTACCGGGCCTGCTTCTGGCGTGATACGGGCCTAAACGGATCGCTCAATTTACCACATGTAGACATACAGACAAACACACAGACAAACATACATACAAAACATAGATACAAACATACGGAAAAACAAACATACAGACATATAAACATACAGACAGACAAACGTACCTTTCCAAAGATGGTGACGTTCACAGACCCTTTGAGAATAATGAACCAACTCTTCCCCTCGTCCCCTTGCTTGATTACTGAGCAAGGATAAAATATTTTCTTGTGTTTAATAAAAGTCATCGTTATATCAATCAGGATAAAATATTTTCTTGTGTTTAATAAAGGTCATCGTTATATCAATCAGGATAAAATATTTTCTTGTGTTTAATAAAAGTCATCGTTATATCAATCAGGATAAAATATTTTCTTGCGTTTAATAAAAGTCATCGTTATATCAATCAGTTTGATATGCATTGCCGCAATTTCCAGCCCAATGCTCCTTACGTTAATTAAGCTAATAGACTAAATAATATTTGCGAAGTCAGCTACGTTAATTCAGCTAATAGACTCAACATTTTCGAAGATAATTACGTTAATTGAGCTAATAGACTCAACATTTATGAAGATAATTACGTTAATTAACATCTTAACTTACGAATAGTTCCGGCCCCCTCCCTGCTCTCAAACTGAATACAGGAGGCGAGCTCCCTTTTCACAGAGTTCGAGAGGTGGGATAGAGCTTTGATGTGTAGGAGCTCTTCGTAGATATAGTCCAGATCCTCTGCCGTACGTTCCTTGGGCCTGAGTTAACGAGGAGTTGGTGAGTTAATTTAGAGTAGGAGTTAATTTAGAGATATCTGCTGCCTGGGTTTATGAGGAGTTGGTGAGTTAATTTACAGTAGGAGTTAATTCCGAGATAATTGTTGCCAGGGGTAAGGTAATTTTGTAAGATGGAGTTAATCAAGATTTAATTTAGAGTTAATTTAGAGTTAATTGAGGGTTAATTTAGAGTTAATTTAGAGCTGATCTAGAGTTAATTTAGAGTTAATTTAGAGCTAATTTAGAGTTAATTTAGAGTTATTTAAGAGTTAACTTAGAGCTAATTTAGAATTAATTTAGAGTTAATTTAGAGTTAATTTAGAGTTAATTTAGAGTTAATTTAGAGTTAATTTAGAGTTAATGAGTTAATTTAGAGTTAATTTAGAGTTAATTTAGAGTTAATTTAGAGTTAATTTAGAGTTAATTTAGAGTTAATTTAGAGTTAATTTAGAGTTAATTTAGAGTTAATTTAGAGTTAATTTAGGAGATAATAGTTTTATTTTTTAAGAAAAAGAAATAAAAACGACAACTCACGGTTTACGTAGCATGAGCCTCATTAGCGCGTCAGGGCCCATTTTAGCGAGGGTGGCAAAGCATTCTTGAAGCAGGACTGAGTCCGCAACAGGGAATTTAGGTTGCATGTCCAGACACACGAGTTGAGTTTTAAAATTCTTAAAAATAGGTAGTAGAAAATCTTGTTATGGTTATTAGTTGGTCTATTTTCTTCAACTAAAATTTCTAGATAAAAATAGCCAATCTATTATATAAATCTTCTATCTATGATGAAAATCTTCTATCTAGAAGAATAAGAAGAATAAAAAATCTTCTTTTTATGATAAAAATCTTCTATCTATGATAATGCCCGTACAATGTACATAGTACCGATATGGGGCAATACGGTAGCCCCACAGTAGTAATGAGCCTATGTATTATCATTATCTACATAACTACCACAGTATTAAAGTGATAATCATGCCCAGAAATGAACCATGTCTCAATAGTTAGTAGGAAAAGCAAAAACTGAAAAACATATATCATGCTTACCTATAGATGTTTGACAGAACTAAGACTGATTCAATGAAGAAGTAATCACTAATCAATGGTGCTAAGGCCTAAAAACCAAAAGTGCTCTGGGTTAACTCAATGGGTCATCAGTTTGGCTAGGGTAATTATGAGGCATAAAATGTACCACACACGATTTCCGGGTTTCCCGGCTCCCTAGCCCAAGAAACCTACACCCCCGGGAGCCATGGACACAGACAGTGAGCACACTGCAATGCAGCCATCCCGAATAATGCAATTAAAACTAAAAAAGAACACTCAATGTAGTATGACGCAAATAACACCTCTCCTTCCTCTCTCCAAAAACAAAGAAGAAGTTCTAGTCCTTAAAGTTATAACTTTTTATGGACCTTTTCATTAAATCACGTGCATGGGAGATTGGTGAGTTACGGCATTTCTTAAAATGACGTTACATATCGCCTGGTTTATGACCACTTGAAATAAGGTATTTTTGCCACACAAACTGATGTTGATTCAGATTTCGGAAGCAGATGGTCACCTTTGTTTAGTGTGCTTCTTGGCTTCACTACACTTTCTTATTGTTGCAGATAAGAAGAAGCTTTGCAATATAACATACTCTTCAAGCAAAACCTTAAAAGCAGTGAAAGTGTAGAGAAATCATGATATCCAGGTTACGACAGGGTTAAGACATATTCATGTGCACGACGATCCACTTTCACATCATTTTCTTAAATTTTATTGTACTAAGTAGTGTTTCGAAGTATAATAGAAGGAGACAAAGAACGCACTCTTCAAGCAAACCTCGATGAAAATACGACTTCTTCTTCTTCTAAGAATTGGTACGAATTTCTATAGAAGTATAGAAGCTGGTCTTATACTGTCGTTCGCAAGAAAGAAACTGTGCTGCGATGAAAATAATATCTTTTGACATACCTAGGTTTCATCTATTTTAAGCTCAGATACATTGCTACTAATTTTTTCTTATGGGTACCAAGATTAAAATCTTGGTAAAAAAGTTGGCAATATCTCCCAATGATTTTTCGCAAATTTAATTTCCGTCCAGAAACAAAAAATCAATGCATCAAAAAACTTAAAATCTGAACATGCTAAACTTACAGATTACTTAATAACCTCGTTAAGACTTACATGAATTCATGGATGATTTCTTAACCAAAAGCGAACCAGCACAATGCTCATATACACGACGGCTATGGGCTTATGGGATATATTTAAGGGCACTCCATGACATGTGACCAAAAACGTATTCGGCGTTTAATACTTAGCATAATATGTGAGATTATATACCCTCCCAAGCTTGTTTTAGCGACCGTGTAAGTTGCGGTATACGGTCACCCATTCGACATGAAGCCGCTTATTAGAACCATGTGCTGCAGCCTGCAGGCAGACAATAGTGACTTCATCATCTGCATTTGATCAGAGGGAATTGGTGACCGGGGCCCGTGTATATTAGCGACATGCCGTGCGAACTATACGCCGCGAGAAATAGGTGGTTCTACGTCATAAACTCACTACATTGAGCTATGATAATGACGTCATCTAAACCGTCTATTTCTCGTGCGCGAACAACACTTAATCTAACTACACTTAATCAAGTCTGCTAACAGTGCAATTAAATATTACTAGCGTTTGCCCGCGAAGATTCGCGGAAACAATCAACCTGATACCTGTGCTGTTCACAGGTTGTTCAGAGGTAGTTCAGGTACCATCTTGTATCCAGCAGCTAACATCTTGTAGTTCAATTATAACTATGATTCAATTAGCTTATCAATCAATCAGTTTATCATCATGCATCTTATTCTACACTTCTATAGGTACATAAACCCTAAGTCCCTATCATATTCTAGTAAGGATCAAACAAGAATATTGCACGCATTTCCTAAAACGGCAAAACGCGCTGAAAGACACACAGACGCACGAACACTTTGAAATTATTACTACAGATTACAGGCGATGTAATGTTAGCAGCTAACCCAAAGCACACCATCGCTCAACCAACCAAGGCGCAGCATCTTAGAAATACTGTGGTGTCTCGACCTTTTGAGGCCGCGCTTGGATGCTTTTTTAATGCGCGTTGCATTGAAAGTACTTTGCGCGCAGCAAAAAAGCACCGAGGCGCTGCGCAATACGCCGCGCCTCAAAAGGTCGAGATACCTGGGATACTGTGTACTGATTGGTATTTGGCTACCGGAGTATGAGGGTAAAATACCGGGGTAGCTAGAGCTTAAATTGGAGACTGCACGCAGAGTTGAGGGCGCAGATTTTACCCTACCCTCCGCCGCGCGCCATTTTTGGGACCCCATATAGTGAGGGATGTGAAATCCATATTTGACCAGGGTCCCCTAAGGAATTCCTATGTGACCGGGTCTTCTGTGACTTTGTCTGACGTCGTCAGACCCATTATTTCAAATTTATTTCAAATAAGTCCCCGTCACGACTCTGCGAGTCGTGGCGCGCGCGCGCGAGGGGGTCAGCAACGCCTGACAACTGTGACTGGGATCCTGATCCTGATCGCTTGAGGGTTGCAGTTCGGCTCGGCTCCGGGGCCGAGTTTAAACTCGCCGAAACATGCATTGGCCGACTACTTCACACAATTCAATTTTTGGGACTTCCCTGGGGCAGTGTCGGGACCACCTATCAACTTGAAACTTGTCAGTAATCCTTTAAAATAGACGGGAGCACCAATAATTCACTCGGTATGGGGTGCTTCTGTGGGTTCTTTCCGAAGTCAAAAAACCAACTTAAGTAAAAAGTCATTTGCAAATTTACACTACAATTTTTGCTAAAGTCCATTTTTTGACATAAGGACCCTCTGAACGTGTAGAAAATAACCCATAAAACAAAAATAAAGAAATAAAGTTGAAGGTACAGTACCTTTACGATAAACGATTCTCACGGGGAGCAAGCGATTACTGCAAAGTTACTACTTGCATTTGCAACTTATGCATGGGGTACATCTGAGAGCTGTGTTACAGTACACAGGATGGTATACACAATACTGGTGGTTTACTGGTGTATGGGTGTTCTGGTGTCAGGGTGTTCTGGTGTCAGGGCATTCTGGTGTATGGGTGTTCTGGTGTCAGGGTATTCTGGTGTCAAGGTATACTGGTGTCAGTACTTATTACTTAATAATATGGTGTCAAGGTATACTGGTGTCAAGGTATACTGGTGTCAAGGTATGATACCGGTGTCAAGGCATACTGGTGTCAAGGTATACTGGTGTCAAGGTATAATGGTGTCAAGATATAGTGGTGTCAACTGTCAAGGTATTCTGGTGTCAAGGTATACTGGTGTCAGTACTTAATATTATGGTTTCAAGGTATACTGGTGTCAAGGTATGATACCGGTGTCAAGGTATACTGGTGTCAAGGTATGATACGGGTGTCAAGGTATACTGGTGTCAAGGTATACTGGCGTCGAGGTATACTGGTGTCAAGGTTAAGGTATGATACCAGTGTCAAGGTGAACTGGCGTCAAGGTATACTGGTGTGAAGGTTTGATACTGGTGTCAAGGTATACCGGTGTCAAGGTATACCGGTGTCAACTGTCAACTTTCAAGGTATACTGGTGTAAAGGTATACTGGTGTCAAGGTATACTGGTGTCAACTGTCAACTTTCAAGGTATACTACTGTACTGGTGTCAAGGTATACTGGTGTCAAGGTATACTGGTGTCAAGGCATGATACCAGTGTCAGGGTATTCTGGTGTCAAGGTATGATACTGGTGTCAAGGTATACTGGTGTCAAGGTATACTGGTGTCAAGGTAAACTGGTGTCAAGATATACTGGTGTCAAAGTATACTGGTTCCAAGTTATACTGGTGTCAAAGTTCTGGTGTCAAGGTATACTGGTGTCAAGGTATACTGGTGTCGATGTTTACTGGTGTCAAGGTATACTGGTGTCGATGTATACTGGTGTCAAGGTATACTGGTGTCGATGTATACTGGTGTCAAGGTAAACTGGTGTCAAGATATACTGGTGTCAAGGTATTCTGGTGTCAAGGTATACTGGTGTCAAGGTATACTGGTGTCAAGGTATACTGGTGTCGATGTTTACTGGTGTCAAGGTATACTGGTGTCGATGTATACTGGTGTCAAGGTATACTGGTGTCGATGTATACTGGTGTCAAGGTATACTGGTGTCAAGGTATACTGGTGTCGATGTATAGTGTATACTGGTATCAAGGTATGATACTGGTGTCAAGGTATACTGGTGTCAAGGTATACTGGTGTCAAGGTATGATACTGGTGTCAAGGTATACTGGTGTCAAGGTATGATACTGGTGTCAAGGTATGATACTGGTGTCAGGGTATACTGGTGTCAAGGTATACTGGTGTCAAAGTATACTGGTGTCAAGTTATACTGGTGTCAAGGTATACTGGTGTCAAGGTATGATACTGGTGTCAAGGTATACTGGTGTCAAGGTATTCTGGTGTAAAGGTATACTGGTGTCAAGGTAAACTAACAACTAACCCGCAAGAGGGGCACTGGTCCCTGGGGGGCCTTGCTCCGTGCCGCAGTCGTCTTCCTTAAAGCGATAGAAGAGATTCTTGTCTTCAAAGTTATACTCGTTACACACTGTGGAGGGAAAAGAGAACTCTTAGCAATAGGTAGTATGATTATTGCTGTAATACTCTAATAGGCATTTAATAAAGCTGAATAAAATCGCAAAAAATCAACGATGCCCGATATTTCTTGCAGATTTTTCATTCATCAGTCATTACAACATTATCAACAGAATAGTATGTACTCCCCAAAAATCTCGAAGTCGTTTTGTCCTTAAAAGGACCGGTTAAATGAGGCCAATAAGAGGATAAGGCCTTAGGCCATGGTTTGAGTGTATCTGTATAGGATGATTGTTTACTGAAGTACTGAGTAGGTTAAGCGAGTGTATATTGTATAGGTATGAGTGTTCCGTGTATGACATGTATGTAATATTTTCTTTTTTATTTTGAAGGTTTTGTATTCGTATGAGAATGTATAATGTATTCGTATGACAGTGTATAATGTATAATGTATTTGTATGAGAATGTATAATGAATTTGTATGAGAATGTATAATTTAATCGTATGACAGTGTATATTGTATAATGTATTCGTATGACAGTGTATAATGTAGAATGTTTTTGTATGAGAATGTACAATGTATATCATATCCGTATGAGAGTGTATAATGCAAATGTATAATGTATTCGTATGAGAATGTATAATGTATATCATATATGAGAGTGCATAAAGTACAAAGTATTTGTATGAGAATGAATAATGTATATCATATCCGTATGAGAGTGTATAATATATAATGTATTTGTATGAGAATTTATAATGTACAATGTATTTGTATTTGTATGAGAATGTATAATGTACATCATATTCGTATGAGAGTGTATAATGTATAATGTATCCGTATGAAAGTGTATAATGTACAATGTATTTGTATGAGAATGTATAATGTATCTGTATGAGAATGTATAATGTATCTGTATGACAGTGTATAATGTAATTGTATGAGAATGTATAATGTATCTGTATGAGAATGTATAATGTATCTGTATGACAGTGTATAATGTATTTGTATGAGAATGTATAATGTATCTGTATGAGAATGTATAATGTATCTGTATGACAGTGTATAATGTATTTGTATGAGAATGTTTAATGTATCTGTATGAGAATGTATAATGTATCTGTATGACAGTGTATAATGTATTTGTATGAGAATGTATAATGTATTTGTATGAGAATGTATAATGTATCTGTATGACAGTGTATAATGTAATTGTATGAGAATGTATAATGTATAATGTATTCGAATGAGAATGTATAATGTATAATGTATTTGTATTCGAATGAGAATGTATAATGTATAATGTATTTGTATTCGTATGAGAATGTATAATGTATAATGTATTTGTATTCGTATGAGAATGTATAATGTATAATGTATTTGTATGAGAATGTATAATGTATCTGTATGACAGTGTATAATGTAATTGTTTGAGAATGTATAATGTATAATGTATCCGTATGAGAGTGTATAATGTATTCGTATGAGAATGTATAATGTATCTGTATGACAGTGTCTAATGTAATTGTATGAGAATGTATAATGTATAATGTATAATGTATTTGTATGAGAATGTATAATGTATCTGTATGAGAATGTATAATGTATCTGTATGACAATGTATTTGTATTTGTATGAGAATGTATAATGTATCCGTATGAGAATGTATAATGTATTTGTATGAGAATGTATAATGTATTCGTATGACAGTTAATAATGAATAATGTATTTGTATGAGAGTGTACATTGTATTCTTATGAGAGTGTATCCTGTATTTGTATGAGAATGTATAATGTATCCGTATGAGAATGTATAATGTAATTGTATGAGAATGTATAATGTATCCGTATCCTCATGTATAATGTATCTGTATGAGAATGTATAATGTATTTGTATGAAAGTGTATAATGTAATTGTATGAGAATGTATAATGTATCCGTATGAGAATGTATAATGTACAATGTATAATGTATCCGTATGAAAGTGTATAATGTACAATGTATTTGTATTTGTATGAGAATGTATAATGTATTCGTATGACAGTTAATAATGTATAATGTATCTGTATGAGAATGTACAATGTAATTGTATGAGAATGTATAATGTATTTGTATGAGAATGTATAATGTATTTGTATCCGTATGAGAATGTATAATGTACAATGTACAATGTATTTGTATGAGAATGTATAATGTACAATGTATAATGTATCCGTATCCTCATGTATCCTCGTACCGTGTTTGAGAATGTATAATGAATGTATATATAGAATTAAATCTGATACAGAATGTATATTGTATAATGGCAATGTATAATGTATCCTCGTACCGTGTTTGAGGACTCCTCCTCCAGCAGAACCTGCCACATCCCGACGGCCTGTTGGCGGCTGTGTACCAAGTTGCATTCCTGTATCACCCAATCCACGAGTTGGGAACCGATACAACACCTGAAATGTAACGGGTGATAACTAAAAAAATGGGACTTTTTGTAACGGTCACTGCAGCCAAACCATTGAATTTTCATCATATTTTTTGGTATTCTGAGTAAGATTAACCATTTCCCAATGTGCTCCGAGAATTTCAGCTGTTCAAGTTTTTAGTTATCACCCGTTACAACATTCAGGTTTAGGTGATGACCAATATACCTCGTCGAAAGCAGAATTATACTACTCAATTCGGTCGCCAACGTCTCAAAAAATTTCGTCTTTCATCCGCCCGTGGATTTTTTGCTGTACCTTATAACTTGATCCAGAATTCGTAAATTCAGTTACAGACAGAACTTCAAATACACAGTTTTCGTAAGTTTCAAACGTTTCTATTGATATGGTTAACGCTAATTAGTAATTAATCAATCGCAAAAGTGAAGCAGTTTCGAAATACTAAGAGGAAATTCAGACTTTATAAGGAAAATCTGACATTATCAGAAAATATAGAGGAAATCAGGCTTTATAGAAAATGTCTAGAGGAAATCAGGCTTTATAGAAAATATCTAGAGGAAATTAGATCTTCATAAAAATATTTCGAGAAAAAAAAATAGAAAATCACCTGCGGTACGTCCGAAGACTGATCTGTCTATCTGCCACGATTCCCGGAAAATTGTTGAGGAGAGCTGCCCTGATCTGCTGCCCGATAAACGTTATCTTATCCGCCAGAGTCTGAAATAAGGGGATACACGTTATCTTAGGGTCAGTGGTGTAGTCAGTTGCTTCAGTGGGGTTATACTCAAGATTCGCATTGTTTCAATTGATCTGAGCAAATTTTGATTTTCCTCTAACTTTTGCGAACTCGTTTAGTGAAACAAGGGATTGTTATTCAAAAATATTTTCAATGATCGACATCATCATCGATTTGAGCACAGGATCGAAAGATCCTGAGTTCGAATCCCGGCCAGCGCCACTGAGCTAAGGGTGAGAGATTTATCTCGAGCTTATGCAGCCCGACGTTTCACTCAGCCGAGCGTACAGGAAATTGTGCGGGAGGGTTAAATGAGGAGCTGCCCATTGCAGCGAAATCTCGGGCGAATAAAATATGGATTACACTTCCTTAACCGTCACTGGCTTGATTACACTTGAATCTTTCGATTCCTGTCATTGGCCGTACGGCTGTTGGAATAGAAGTAAAACCTTCAAAAAATCTCCTTTAGAGTCTGAAATGAGAGAATAATCGTTATTTCTCCTTATATTTGTTTTTATTCGTGGTCTATATACCTTGTAACTTGAAATAGTTGTAAACTTGAAATCAAGGAAACAAGGTATACTGGTGTCAAGGTATACTGGTGTCAAGGTATACTGGTGTCAAGGTAAACTGGTGTCGATGTATACTGGTGTCAAGGTATACTGGTGTCAAGGTATACTGGTGTCGATGTATACTGGTGTCAAGGTATACTGGTGTCAAGGTATACTGGTGTCGATGTATAGTGTATACTGGTATCAAGGTATGATACTGGTGTCAAGGTATACTGGTGTCAAGGTATGATACTGGTGTCAAGGTACACTGGTGTCAAAGTATACTGGTATCAAGGTATGATACTGGTGTCAAGGTATACTGGTGTCAAGGTAAACTGGTGTCAAGGTATACTGGTGTCAAGGTATACTGGTGTCAAGGTAAACTAATAACTAACCCGCAAGAGGTGCACTGGTCCCTGGGGGGCCTTGCTCCGTGCCGCAGTCGTCTTCCTTAAAGCGGTAGAAGAGATTCTTGTCTTCAAAGTTATATTCGTTACACACTGTGGAGGGAAGAGAGAACTCTAAGCAATAGGTAGTATGATTATTGCTGTAATAGCTTAATAGGCATTTAATAAAGCTGGATAAAATCGCAAAAAATCACCGAAGCCCGGTATTTCTTGCAGATTTTTCATTCAACAGCCTTTACAACTTTATCAACAGAATAGTATGTACTCCCCAAAAATCTCGAAGTCGTTTTGTCCTTAAAAGGACCGGTTAAATGAGGCCAATAAGAGGATAAGGCCTTAGGCCATGGTATGAGTGTATCTGTATAGGATGATTGTTTACTGAAGTACTGAGTAGGTTAAGCGAGTGTATATTGTATAGGTATGAGTGTTCCGTGTATGACATGTGTGTAATATTTTCTTTTTTATTTTGAAGGTTTTGTATTCGTATGAGAATGTATAAGGTATTCGTATGACAGTGTATAATGTATAATGTATCCGTATGAGAATGTATAATGTATATTGTATTTGTATGAGAATGTATAATGTATAATGTATTTGTATTCGTATGAGAGTGTATAATGTATTCGTATGACAGTGTATAAGGTATTTGTATGAGAATGTATAATGTACAATGTATAATTCAATCGTATGAGAGTGTATCCGTATGAGAGTGTATAATGTATAATGTATCTGTATGAGAATGTATAATGTATATTGTATCTGTATGAGAATGTATAATGTATCTGTATGACAGTGTATAATGTAATTGTATGAGAATGTATAATGTATCTGTATGAGAATGTATAATGTATCTGTATGACAGTGTATAATGTATCTGTATGACAGTGTATAATGTATCCGTATGACAGTGTATAATGTATATTGTATTCGTATGACAGTGTATTATGTACAATGTATTTGTATGAGAATGTAGCCTGTATCTGTATGAGAATGTATATTGTATAATGTATAATGTATCTGTATCCTCATGTATCCTCGTACCGTGTTTGAGAATGTATAATGAATGTATATATAGAATTAAATCTGATACAGAATGTATATTGTATAATGTATAATGTATGTATCCTCGTACCGTGTTTGAGTACTCCCTCCTCCAGCAGAACCTGCCACATCCCGACGGCCTGTTGGCGGCTGTGTACCAAGTTGCATTCCTGAATCACCCAGTCCACGAGCTGGGAACCGATACAACACCTGAAATGTAACGGGTGATAACTAAAAAATGGGACTTTTTTGTAACGGTCACTGCAGCCAAACCATTGAATTTTCATCATATTTTTTGGTATTCTGAGTAAGATTAACCATTTCCCAATGTGCTCCGAGAATTTCAGCTGTTCAAGTTTTTAGTTATCACCTGTTACAACATTCTGGTTTAGGTGGTGACCTATAAACCTCGTCGAAAGCAGAATTTTAACTATTCAATTTGGTCGCCAACGTCTCAAAAATTTCGTCTTTCATCCGTCCGTGGATTTTTTGCTGTACCTTATAACTTGATCCAGAATTTGTAAATTCAGTTACAGAAAGAACTTCAAATACACAGTATTCGTAAGTTTCAAACGCTTCTATTGATATGGTTAACGCTAATTAGTAATTTCTCAATCGCAAAAGTAAAGCAGTTTCGAAATATTAAGAGGAAGATGAGACTTTATAAGGAAAATCTGACATTATCAGAAATGTCTAGAGGAAATCAGGCTTTATAGAAAATGTCTAGAGGAAATCAGGCTTTATATTAAATATGTAGTGGAAATTAGATCTTTATAGAAAATATGTAGTGGAAATTAGATCTTTATAAAAATATTTAGAGAAAAAAAAAAGAAAATCACCTGCGGTACGTCCGAAGACTGATCTGTCTATCTGCCACGATTCCCGGAAAATTGTTGAGGAGAGCTGCCCTGATCTGCTGCCCGATAAACGTTATCTTATCCGCCAGAGTCTGAAATGAGGGGATAACGTTATCTTATCTCCAAGAGTCTGAAAGAAGGCGATAACGTTATCTTATCTCTAAGTGTTTAAAATGAGGGGAGATAACGTTATCTTATCTCCAAGAGTCTTAAATGAGTGGAGATAACGTTATCTTATCTCCAAGAGTCTAAAATGAGGGGAGATAACGTTATCTTATCTCCAAGAGTCTGAAATGAGGGGAGATAACGTTATCTTATCTCCAAGTGTTTAAAATAAGGGGAGATAACGTTATCTTATCTCCAAGTGTTTAAAATAAGGGGAGATAACGTTATCTTATCTCCAAGTGTTTGAAATGAGGTGAGATAACGTTATCTTATCTCCAAGTGTTTGAAATGAGGGGAGATAACGTTATCTTATCTCCAAGTGTTTAAAATGAGGGGAGATAACGTTATCTTATCTCCAAGTGTTTAAAATGAGGGGATAACGTTATCTTATCTCAAACAGTCTGAAATGTGAAGATAAATCTTATCTTCAAGAGTATAATATAGTGATATGCCGTAGGGATTAGGGAAGTGTAGTGCTATTCAAAATTCAAATTTTTGGTTTTATTCGTGGTCTATGTATGTATGTATTGTGCACTCCTGTTGCCAGGGTGCTGGTGCCATGCAACGAGACCCCTCGTCGTCTATATAACAACATCTTACTTGAAATCGTTGACAACTTGAAATCAAGGAAATTATCAAATCATAGCATCTTGAAATCGCTGTCTACAAAAGTATAAATCATATAGCTTGAAATCGTTGGTAACTCGAAATCAAAGAAATCACAAAATCACGGCATCGTGAAATCAATGTATTCTGTTATGACTCACAAAGTAATCGAGTGAGCTACTTCGTTCTATGACCCCAGTGACAACCCTCCTTATCTTGATATCTCTGAAGGATATGACGCCATAGTAGTTGGTTCCAGTCATTCTTCGAGGTGTGGGTGGGGTTGCCATAGATACCGTGTCGGTTGTCATGGCAACAGATCTATCAGCTTCTTTTTCTATGCTTGTAAGAGTTGCAGACTCATCCCCAATTGATTGTGCGTCCTTTTTGAAGTTTGAACTTGCTACAGACTGTTTCCGGAGAGTGGCATCCTTTTTCGTGGGAATCATGGCAACAGAGTGGGCGGCTCTCGAGAGGGTGTTCAGGGCAGCTTGTTTCCTTGACGGTTTTTTCATCGAATGATCGGTTCGCTTAGAAAATCTTGCCGGAGTGATCACATCCCCCACAGCCATCATATAACTTTGCAAAGTGTGATTATCAAAGAGTGGGTAAATCTTTGGGGCAACGATTAATAAGGGAATGGAATAAAAAATAATAATATGAAAAAAGCTAAAACAAAAAACGTGCCAAAGCAGGAAAGAAAATATTGAAGAAAGTCGATGAAATTGAAGAGGAAGATCGAGTAAATCACGAATTACAGTAAAAAAAACCTGGAGGAAAGAAAAATCGCAAAAAAAATACATTTAATCGTGTGAAAATCTAAAATCAGGAACAACGAAACAGCACCCATGAACTGCACTCAATAACTATACACGGGCACAAAACATTTTAAATGTACTCGGGACTCACACGAGCCCTACATTAATAGAGGCGTCTAGTGAAGAATAGGCGGTGGTGCAAGCTGTAGTGAGCAAGCTCTCACCTCAAATGGGCGGTTATAATGACGTCATTACCATAGCGCAAGGTAGCCTGTTGATGACGTTGATGACCGCCTATTTTTCGCGCGCGGCGTTCAGAAGAAACGTTGAACGGTCTATTCTGTCCGGCGAGGCCCTGCTCGAGCGGAAAATAGGCGGTCATTTCCCACAGTTTGGCAGCGCGCACAATGTTAATGACGTCATTGCGACCGCCTATTTGAATTCTGAGCGCATTTATAATAATAAGGGTGTCGAAAAGAGAAGCACGAGTTGGGAGAGTGTATGTGTGTGTGTAATTTCAAAAGACAACAGATATTACTAGTGCAGCGTTCCCGCCGTATGTCAACGTCATAATGATCACCAAGATATCAAAGTATCTTCTGATTGGGTAGAGCATGAGCCACGTGACCATAATGAGGAGCTCTGATTGGTCGATTGAATGAGGAGGAGCTCTGATTGGTAGATGAAATGAGAAGGGGTTTGAGCGTGCTGTCCAGGGGCAAGAGAGACAGCAGCACAACAAGTTAAATCTGAGGATTTAATCACTGGTGAACGGGGATGAACGAAGAGTTATGTGCAGTTTTAGAATTCATGAAGTTTTTACTAAAACTCCTCGTTTTGTAATAATGGAGGATCAAAACTCGGAAAATAATAACATCAACCAGCTATTTTTCGAAGTTATTATCTAATTGTAGTGTACTATAATTGTATTGTATAAGAGTATGTTGTGCCAAGATGCCGTACAAATTTACTATCAATACATACAACCAAAAGATACGCGGCAAAACGTGACATCACTACCAATGCCTGAAGTAGCGAATTGATGACGAAAAAGATGAAACCACTTTTATATAAATATAGAACCCTCTGACGTTTTCATGCGGGTCTATAATATATAGACACTTGCCTGATCGGGTAGGGTGCGCCCTTTTTTCAAAGTTTTTTAGGCACTTTGACTCGATTGTAGATCTCAGTGAGCTGATCACGAGGATATCAAGTTTTTTGAAATTGGACAATGTCTTCCTTTGCCTCTGGGCGTTTTTCTGTTTCGTGACGTCACATCACGTGACCTGTCACGTGATCCGCCTGCTAGTACTTTGTGCGCGCTCAGGATTCTGCGCGCGCAATTGTAATTCTATGCGCGTTCGCGGATGTGAGTTGTCTGTGTCAATTCTGTGCTATCTATGGCATTGGCAAGACTTATCTTTATTGAATAATGGAATTTTCTGAACCAATCTATGATAGATTGATAGACGCAGATAGCAAACAATTTAAGAATCAGCAAGTTTTGCCATTGCCATTTTCAAGCTGATAATTGCGATTAAAAATAATTTACTTAAAAATGGAAGCTTAAGTTTATACATTGAGAGCCAAGAAATACATTAGTACTATACAGGGTTAAAATTGTACATCCCAATCAGGAGTCAGGGTGCATGTGACTGCTGAGTGTCCCCAGTCAGATCACATGACAAAGCAGAGGACACTCTCCCTCAACCAATAACCGAGCAGAACAAGGTTCTCGTGACTGATAGAGGATCAAGCAAGCAGTATCTCTTTGACCATGAAGAAATCCAGTTAATTGTGACCTAGTTTGTTATATTTTAACGAGTGGGCCCTCTGCCTAATTCTGTTTCATCGTTCGGCAGTCTTGAAGCTTATTCCGATCCCGAGATCTGTGAAATGTGAAACACTAAAAAATCCGTTTTATTGTTTTGTTCTTTTTTAATCATGAGTATGGAAGTATCAGTCATGAACTTGAAGGGATTATGTCTGGCGTTGCCAGACTCCCTGGGTCTGATAAAGTCGGACAAAGTGGATTCAAAACGACGGAATGTCGCTCGGAACCATGGGAATCGAGGCCCAATCCCACAGTCAGGGACCAGACCTGTACTTCTGTTGTCCGAGATTGCGAATTCGTACTCTTCTGATTTAGATGATTGGGAAACGGCCAAGATAACGGTATGAAAGTTCCTCAGGATTGTGAACCGTCGCTCAAATCAGGACACCATGAAATTTTCTGATACAAATCTACTAATCTACGATAGACGCAGATAGCAGATGATTTTAAAATCAGCAAGTCTTGCCAGTGCAATTTTCAAGCTGATAATTGCGATTACTTGTAAAATGGAAGCTTAAGTTTATACATTGAGAGCCAAGAAATACACTAGTACTATACAAGGTTAAAATTGTACATCCCAATCAGGAGTCGAGTGTCCCCAGTTAGATCACATGACAAAGCAAGGGACACTCTCCCTCAACCATTGATCGATCAGAACAAGGTTCACGTGACTGATAGAGAAGAAGGGGGACGAGGAGGAAGCAAGCAGTATCTCTTTGACCATGAAAAGATCACGGAACCGACATTTCATCTCGCGACACTTCATCTCACGACATCTCATCTCCGACACTTCTTCTCAAAGTACGAAATTTCATCTCATACTGTTTATCGATTGTATCTTAAAGTACGACGTTTGATCTCCAGGGTGTGACGTTCCATCTCAAAGGGTACGACAATTCATCTCTTACTGTAACTTGATTGAACTCTAAAGTGCGACATTTGATCTCCAGAGTGCGACGTTCCATCTCAAAGGGTGCGACACTTCATCTCAGGGCATAACACCTTTCAGTGTACGACCCTTCATTTCAGACTGCGACATTTCATCGCTGGGTACAACACTTGATCTCAGGGTAGGAAACTTGATCTCAGGGTACGACACTTCATCTCAGTGTATGACCCTCCATCTCAGACTGTGACATTTCATCTCTAGGTACGACACTTCATCTCAGACTGCGACACTTCATCTTTTGGAACGACACTTCAATTTAGGGTTCGATGCTTCATCTCGGGGTACGACACTTCAAGTTCATCTCAGACTGCGACATTTCATCTCTGTGTACGAAACTTCATCTCAGACTGCGACATTTTATCTCTCGGTACGACACTTCATCTCAAGGAACTACACTTCATCCAGGGTACGACACTTCATCCCAGGGAAGGAAACTTTATATGATCTGGGTACAACACTTCATCTCGGGGTACGACACTTCATCTAAGACGACGACACCCCATCTCAAGGCACGACACTTAATCTCAGGGTACGAAACTTCTTCTCGGGAACGACACTTCATCTCAGACTGCGGCATTTCATCGCCGTCCTGTTCCGACAGGATGGCAACGGGGAGGAACGGGAATCCCGTCCCATCCGGGCGCCTGGGAGCTCGGAGGCGCTTGTCTTGGCCAGCTGTAGCTTCCTCTCCTGGGCGCCGCCTGGGCCCTCGCTGGCCCAACCCCCTTCTAGTAGTAGCGGCATTTCATCTCAGACTGGGACGTTTCATCTCTAGGTGCAACACTTCATCTCTGGGAAGTGTCGTACCCTGAGATGAAGTGTCGCAGTCAAAGATGAAATATCGTACCCGCCAGAGAGAGAGTGTCGCAGTCTGATATGAAGTGCTGTACACTGAAATGAATTGTCGTACCCAGATATGAAGTTTCGTACCCAGAGATGAAGAGGATCGTAGTCAGAGATGAAGTGTCGTACCCTGAGATGAAATGTCGTCGTCTGAGATGAAGTGTCGTACCCAGAGATGAGATGTCATACCTTGAGATGAAGTATTGTACCCTGAGATGAAGTGGCATACCCAGAGATGAAATGTCGGACCCAGAGATGAAGTGTCGCAGTCTGAGATGAAGAATCTTGAGATGAAACCCCACAATCTCGAGATCAAATGTCGTACTTTACAGTACAATCAAGTTCCAGTAAGAGATGAATTGTCGTACCCTTTGAGATGAAACGTCGCACTCTGGAGATCAAATGTCGCACTTTACAGTACAATCAAGTTCCAGTAAGAGATGAATTGTCGTACCCTTTGAGATGAAACGTCGCACCCTGGAGATCAAACGTCGTACTTTAAGATACAATCGATAAACAATACGAGATGAAATTTCGTACTTTGAGAAGAAGTGTGGGAGATGAAATGTCGTAAGATGAAGTGTCGCGAGATGAAATGTCGGTTCCGTGATCTTTTCATGGCCAAAGAGATACTTGCTTCCTCCTTCTCTATCAGTCACGTGAACCTTGTTCTGCTCGATCATTGGTTGAGGGAGAGTGTCCCTTGCTTTGTCATGTGATCTGACTGGGGACACTCGACTCCTGATTGGGATGTACAATTTTAACCTTGTATAGTACTAATGTATTTCTTGGCTCTCAATGTATAAACTTAAGCTTCCATTTTCCAAGTTATCGCAATAATCAGGCTTGAAAATGGCACTGGCAAGACTTGCTGATTCTAAAATCATCTGTTAGCTGCGTCTATCGTAGATTAGCAGATTGGTATCAGAAAATTTCATGGTGTCCTGATTTGAGCGACGGTTCACAATCCTGAGGAACTTTCATACCGTTATCTTGGCCGTTTCCCAATCATCTTAATCAGAAGAGTACGAATTCGCAATCTCGGACAACAGAAGTACAGGTCTAATCCCTGACTGTGGGATTGGACCTCGATTCCCGTGATTCCGAGCGACATTCCGTCGTTTTGAATCCGCTTTGTCCGACTTAATCAGACCCAGGGAGTCTGGCAACGCCAGACATAATCCCTTCAAGTTCATGACTGATACTTCCATACCATGATTAAAAAGAACAAAACAATAAAACGGATTTTTTAGTGTTTCACATTTCACAGATCTCGGGATCGGAATAAGCTTCAAGACTGCCGAAAAATGAAATAGAATTAGGTAGAGGGCCTACTCGTTAAAATATAACAAACTAGGTCACTGTTGACTGGATTTCTTCATGGTCAAAGAGATACTGCTTGCTTGATCCTCCTCTATCAGTCACGAGAACCTTGTTCTGCTCGGTCATAGGTTGAGGGAGAGTGTCCTCTGCTTTGTCATGTGATCTGACTGGGGACACTCAGCAGTCACATGCACCCTGACTCCTGATTGGGATGTACAATTTTAACCCTGTATAGTACTAATGTATTTCTTGGCTCTCAATGTATAAACTTAAGCTTCCATGTTTAAGTAATCACAATTATCAGCTTGAAAATGGCAATGGCAAAACTTGCTGATTCTTAAATTATTTGCTATCTGCGTCTATCATAGATTGGTTCAGAAAATTCCATTATTCAATAAAGATAAGTCTTGCCAATGCCATAGATAGCACAGAATTGACACAGACAACTCAGATCCGCGAACGCGCATAGAATTACAATTGCGCGCGCGGAATCCTGAGCGCGCACAAAGTACTAGTGCGGATCACGTGACAGGTCACGTGATGTGACGTCACGAAACAGAAAAACGCCCAGAGGCAAAGGAAGACATTGTCCAATTTCAAAAAACTTGATATCCTCGTGATCAGCTCACTGAGATCTACAATCGAGTCAAAGTGCCTAAAAAACTTTGAAAAAAGGGCGCACCCTACTGATCGGGTTCATATTGGTTTAGACCCTCGCCCTACGGGCTCGGGCCAAAAAACCGGATACATCCATCGGGCGGTATCCCAAACCCAATAGGCTTAGGCGCGTGTATATGTATTATATAGTTGGTGTATAATAGCAGCTGTAGCAGGACCGGATTGAAGTGAGAATACGAAACTATACGAAATGAGAAAACGTATATATATTATTCATAAACATGTCAAATTAATAAGTGAGAATTTATCACAGGAAAGTGTTAAGTAAGAAGGGCTCGGTACTTGTTAGTAAGGTTTATTCAGCAGGATTACGTACTATGTATACATGGATGAGGAACGAGAAATAGGCGGCTCAACGTCATCAACTCGTTACATTAAGCTATTATAATGACGTCATCCTACCCGCCTATTTCTCCTGCGCGGAGTATAGTATGGTTTATTTAACAAGATTACGTACGTATATATATATATATATGGATGAGGAAATCTTACAAATATTCATGCGCTGTATTCTATCGGACTTGAAAAGAACTTCTATATGTTTCCACGGTAATTCCATGATGTGTGGGCAACAATTCTACGACGTACGCAACTGTTAGGTGGTTGCATCGTTCTCCATCGATTGATTGAAAACGCGCACAACAGTGCACGCGGCTGTGCGCGAACATCGTATTCGTTGTAAAAATGTACTTATTTTGCAATTTTACGCAATAAGCTGCGTACGTTCACGAGCACTTTAGCGCGCTAATCAAGTCATTGCCTGATATTATACGCCAACTGAAACAAATTAGTATAATAATTATCCAATTAGCAGGAGCCACACAATGCTGTAGAGAGTTACATGTAGACTGAAGTAATGGAGTAATGGGATAGATTATCAGCATGCGTTCTTTCTCCAAGCCGAGTATACCTTTGTTTTTCACTTTTTATAATGGCAGGTTTCGTCGGATACGGCAGGAACTAGCAAATGAACGCTTACCATTTCTCTATAAACCTGGCCTATAAATCTATAAACCTATGAACCTATAAACCTATAAACCTATAAACCTATAAACCTATAAACCTATAAACCTATAAACCTATAAACCTATAAACCTATAAACCTATAAACCTATGAACCTATAAACCTATAAACCTATAAACCTATAAACCTATAAACCTATAAACCTATAAACCTATAAACCTATAAACCTATAAACCTATAAACCTATAAACCTATAAACATATAAACATATAAACATATAAACAGTACCTTGCTGCTGAGGGAGAGCGTGTTGTCTGCGGGGGGCGAAGGTTCGGTCACCATGGAAACGGGCGAGGGGGGTCTGATGGAAGTGCTGAACAGACGAGACATCAACTCTCTGTTGCGCTCCCAAACCTATGACGTCATTATCAGGGGTTAGAATGGTGAGTTGATAACGTCATAATCAGGGGTTAGAGTGGTGAGTTGATGACGTAATTATCAGGGTTTAGAATGGTGAAGTGATGTCTTCATTATCAGGGACTAGAGTGGTGAGTTGATGACGTAATTATCAGGGTTTAGAATGGTGAAGTGATGTTTTCATTATCAGGGGCTAGAGTGGTGAGTTGATGACGTCATTATCAGGGGCTAGAGTGGTGAGTTGATGACGTCATTATCAGGGGCTAGAATACTGCCCCTATAGGTAAAAAGTTTTTGATTACGTTATATGTTGTCGGCCAATACTTATTGCACCGAATTCAAATAATTTATCAGAAAGTGTGTTTTAACGAACATCTTCCAACGAACAATTCTCAGAATGAAAAATTCCCTGTTCGACACCACAAGTTTATTAGATACCAAGTAGCTGAAGCACTCACCTTTAACAGATCGTCCTTTTCAACCCTTAGTAGTTCCGTGTATTCGCATGTTATAACAGTTGCAGGCCTGAAGTGTAACACAAGTTCAAACTCTACTTTAATTCTGTGACAGGGTCCAAAAAATAATGAAAAATTTAAAAAAAAATCCTTCCTACAGAAAGAGATGTTTGTAACGTTCGGTTTGTATATTAGTATATTGTGGAGATGAATAAAAATCATTCTTTTACTAAATCATTCTTTTACTTGTTACGTTCGGCTTTTTACCGAATAACCGTCGGCTTTTTACCGTCTACATTTCGCACGGGACGGTTTAAAAACGAACATCAGCAACTGATCAAAATGCTAATATTATCACAGTGCACTAGCCAACCAGCGTGCAAGTTATTATAGTATTATGATAAACTGATTGCACTGATTGCTAACTAGTCCGCATATGTCCGTTGGTCCATATGCGGACTATAGGTGCGAGGTTGGTTTGCCTGGCTGGCTGTATGAAGTGATTTTTTGAAAATTAGTCACAGTTTCTCCTGTGGTATACCTGCACTTGTCATCTTTATGTTAATTTTCGGACCATCAGAGCAAAAATCCTAGAAGGACGGCAATATTTAACAGATATAGAATATATTTATTCTATGAATTGATTGTCAAGTGCCAAAAAATTCATTACAAAATTGTTTCATTGCTCACTACCACGCTGATTGCTGATTGGTCACTACCTACCGTGCTGATTGGTTACTACCACGCTGATTGCTGATTGGTCACTACCTACCGTGCTGATTACTGATTGGTAACTATTTACCTTGGTGAGTCGTCTAGAACAGATTCCCCGAAGGCAGCGCCCACACCGAGCGTGCAAACTGTAACAGCGTTCTGCGGGCGAGATGGTGCAAATAAATCAGGTTGGCCCTATAAAATACTTTATATAAGAGGTGCGGTTTAAAAACTGAAACCAACATGATCAGATCAAAATGCTATTGTACCATTGTGAACCAGTGTGCAAGTTATTATCATAAAGTCATAAACTGATTGGTTACTACCACGCTGATCGCTGATTGGTTACTACCGTGCTGATCGCTGATTGGTTACTACCGTGCTGATTGCTGATTGGTTACTACCACGCTGATTGCTGATTGGTTACTACCGTGCTGATCGCTGATTGGTTACTACCGTGCTGATTGCTGATTGGTTACTACCGTGCTGATTGCTGATTGGTTAGTACCGTGCTGATTGCTGGTTGGTTACTACCGTGCTGATTGCTGATTGGTTAGTACTGTGCTGATTGCTGATTGGTTAGTACCGTGCTGATTGCTGATTGGTTACTACCGTGCTGATTGCTGATTGGTTACTACCGTGCTGATTGCTGATTGGTTACTACCGAGCTGATTGCTGATTGGTTACTGCCACGCTGATTACTGATTGGTTACTACCACGCTGATTGCTGATTGGTCAATGGTCATTAACCTCTCTGATTGCTGATTGGTTATTTACCTTGGTGAACTTGAAAACAAAATAAAAAGCCGTCATTTAAGGGATTTATTTATTATCTAAATTCAGGTTGAAAATGGCATAAAGCATATGTCGAAATATCCCTAAAATGACGGCTTTTTATTTTGTTTTCAAGTTTATTCTACTGCTCCGCTTCCCACCCAATGTTACCTTGGTGAGTCGTCTAGAACAGATTCCCCGAAGGCAGCGCCCACACCGAGAGTGCAAACTGTAACAGCGTTCTGCGGGCGAGATGGTGCAAATAAAATAAGAGGTATGGCAAATAAAATACTTTATATGAGAGGTATGTCACGACACAAACCCACGGATTTCTATGTCGTGTCAGGTGTTAGCCAAAGGTAACACTTAACTATATGCTAGTGACGTCACTATATGGCAGTGACGCAACACGGTCTGTTAAGCAGCTATTTCAGATATTTTCAGATATTTTCAGATATTTTCAGATATTTTCAGATATTTTCAGCTATTTTCAGCTATTTCAGATATTTTCTTCTCCACGTAATACAAAATGCCCCTTTTTCATTGCGTGCTCGATTTATTTCAGCGAAAGTAACATTTATTTAAAAACGAGCAAAGAGCCACGCTTTAGTAAGTACGTGTTATGTTCGAAGACGAAGAAGGAATTATTGGTTCCAGGTACTGACACCTTTGAATTTTGGGCACAGAAAATAACTCTCATTTAACAAGATAGTACAGGAACTGGAGAAAGTTCCGCGGAAATGACATAATGTTTGAGACATGTTTGAGCCAAAGTATGACCCGTTAAGTATTTTTGCCTTTTGGCTTGGGTGAACTTTCTGGATTATGCCAAAATTCGGAATTCTTTAACGTTTTCCACAATGCTATTTGTGCTTCTTATCATATAGATATTCGAATTTTTTCCTGTTCCCAATCGCGTTTTTGTTTTACAAAAAGGCATTGAGAATAGGTTAGCAGAGATCGTGTTTTGTGGGGGTTGTGTGTATACTACCTTTACGCGTACTGTTAAATCTGAAATAGGTGGTGGGACCAAATTTGGTATGTAATGTGTATGTGTGTATGCATGTCACTTTTTCGATCAACTGCTCCTTTATAATATCACTCGCGTCATAGTAGCTTGGTGTAGTGGCATCCTTCGCATTATGGGCTGCAGCTAGCTAACTGGGCTACTTTGTAGGTATTTGCTTATTTGAGTTCAATGCTCTGTTCATGCTGATGTTCTTTATCAAAAATTTAACAATTCTTCAATCATAAAATCAAAACTTAATCAATTTTCACGCAATCAATCAGATTGGTTTCAATCACACAGCCATTTGGACTTTTTAAGTAGCGGCAATTCGGCCAATTTACAATGGGAAGTATTAGTGCCATCAGTTATGAATGATCTGAAGAATTGACTAGAGGAAAGTAAAACATGAGAGTTTGTCTCGGTTCATGATTGATAACAATGATAATATATCTGAATCTTTAATCTTGGTCAGTAATTAATACCTATATTGTGTATCTCAATTTTGAAAATATCAAGGCGGGGTACAATATTAGCGAACATTGCAATGGTTTGATATCTGCAACGCAACACAAAAGAAAATTTAACGCGTAACCAAAATGGTGATCATACTTATGAAACTCTGAACGGCGCGCAACGAATCTTCAAAGAGTTCTTTGAAATGGCGGGAACGCGCGCAACATTTGACACGTGAAACGAAATCGCCCACGTGATATTTGGATCCGCGCTATATCAAACTTGTAGGCGATAGAAATGTATATAGCGCCCGCATAACGAGGAATATTTATAAAATTGATTCAATGATGTTAGTATTGCGATGTCACACTTCCCGTAGGTGTCACACTTCCGTAGGTGTACGCCCGCGATTTGTGAGGTCTTGATTTGTGAGGTCACTTTTATGCTTTATCGTCAACTCACTATGTCAGTAAATAAGACGGACAATGGTCAAATGACAGCGTGTTCTAATAGTAATACCAGCCCCAGGGAACAGGAAATTAAGCGCCTGCATACGGGAACAATCAACAACGCACAAGAAATGCTCCGGCAGGCGCAATTCTTGTTTGAATCGATTAGATGCGTGGCGGAATGGCGGAGTATGTGTGACGCACGGGTTACAGGCTCAACATGGTCGCCAAAATTTGCCAATTTTGAAGATAATGCGTTAGGGGACGCAAAATTCTTGGAACCCCTCAAATGGGGTTTTACAGGCCGGTTTTGGGGGGGGGGGGTAATTTTTTTCGACCTAGAGACTTCAAAATCCCAGATTATCTTTTTTTACCATTTCTTACCTTCTGTGAAAATTTTAGATCTTGTAGGATGTTACCCTATCCTCCACCGCGCACACATCGTTTTCCAAACTTCCGAGTGTTGCGCGCTAGGGATGGGAGAAATCCATCAATTCAGATCGATATCTTAAAAAACGTGCACGTGGCGCGCGCGCAAAGTCGCGCCAAAAACGCACCCCAAAATGTCCAAAATGCTAGTTATGAAACGAGAATTGCGCCCGCCAGCACAATTCTTGTTGAGTTGTTGTCCGTTAATAAACGATTAAGGGGTTACTTTAAACTTTTGACTCCTCCCTTTTGACTCCTCTCTTGTGCGCAAATTTCCGTAACCCCAAATACCGAAAAACGCCCGCTGCCACTGAACGCCCGCATTTTCCTTGAAAATTTTTTGGTTCAACTTTTTTGCACACGTTTCCGTTAAGCTGGCTCAATCATGGTCAATTTATTTAAGGTAGAAGAATAGATCGTCCGCATTTAAGCAAAGTTGGAAATGGTCCTCCCCAGTCCCCAAAAACCGCAAACGTCCGCACTCCGCATTGGACAAACTCCGTTATGGACGGCCCCTAAATTATGTTTTAAACTCAAATTATAATTTAAACTCTATTATAACTGTTATGATAGATTATAGTTTATCATTGTAAGTATTATAATTTTGAATAATTAAATTTGCAAACTGAACTGATAGACTAGATAATATATCATAACTGTCAACGTAAATGTTGACTACTACACTTTCTTTAAGATCATAAAGCATTTAGCGCCTGCGCGCGCTGTTCAATTCGGTCACTTGTTCCAAAGTATTAAATCGCTCACATCAGTGTATGGAGTAACGTTTAGACATTTATGGCAGGTCACTCTATTTATGGGATAATAATTGGCACCATAATTTCACCGCTCACCCTTTATTAGTTTATTATGGTGTGTAAATTAGGGACAACATATCTCTGATCTAGCTTTCTAGAGTTCTAGGGCTTTTAACTTTTTAAGAGACTGAGCTGACGAAACATTTCCTTATTCGGTAAAATTGCGAGGTAACCATTTACAGCATTAAGAGGAAATTAATGGTGCAGCAGCTTCCTAACTTAGCATATTATTTATTGTTTAATTAGCATAATTAGAGTAATTAGAATTAAGTTGTTATTTGTTAATGTATAGTTTGAAGTTTACCTTGTCTTCCTGTTGCTCCGAAACATTGGCGTCCAGTGAGCCGCTCAATACAGCATACCAGTTCCTCCCCCTGTCCCCTTGTCTGTACACTGTAATAAATCATACTTTAGGTATTGTACACTGTCTCTACACTGTCTGTACACTGTACACTGTACACTGTACACTGACACACTGTACACTGTACACTGTACACTGACACACTGTCTGTACACTGTACAGTATACACTGTACACTGTACACTGTCTGTACAATGTCTGTACACTGTAACACATCATACTTTATTGTATACTGTCTGTACACTGTCTGTACACTGTCTGTACAAGTCAACAACTCACAACATTGAGCTATGATAATGACGTCATCAACTCACTACATTGAGCTATGATAATGACGTCATCAACTCACGTGTGATGCCTTTTTCAAGGTCCTCGTAGTAACCATAGTAACAGATTTGCTGGAGGAGCAAAGGGTCGAATATTTCGAAGGCCTTTACATCCTTAAATGATTATTTATTTTAATAGTAAGCAGAAAATTAAGCACTCAGGCCGCAAAAAATGCTTAATTTGGTGTAACGTTAAAAATTGATATGATAGATAATTAGCAAAATAGCTATGAAAAATGCTTAATTTGGTGTTGCCTTATAATCTTGAGTTCTTAATTAATAACTGCGTTCTTACCTAATTTTTCGAGTTCTTAATGATCAACCATCATGTAAACTGATTATGCTTATTCATTTTAATCTTTCAAGGTTATTAGATGGTGTCAGAATTAACAATTCGGTCTGCGGCCACAGGACGTGGGTCTAAACCAATATGGACATGATAAGGGAATTGTATCTATGTATCATAGACACCAATGAAAACTTCGAATGGTTCTACAATTAATTGAATCACACTACACCATAGTATTTTGTTATTTTCACCTTAAGTCGAGAGTATATGATGTCTAGTTCTACAATTAATTGAATCACACTACACCATAGTATTTTTATTATTTTCACCTTAAGTCGAGAGTATATGATGTCTAGTTCTACAATTAATTGAATCACACTACACCATAGTATTTTGTTATTTTCACCTTAAGTCGAGAGTATATGATGTCTAGTTCTACAATTAATTGAATCACACTACACCATAGTATTTTGTTATTTTCACCTTAAGTCGAGAGTATATGATGTCTAGTTCTACAATTAATTGAATCACACTACACCACCATATTTTGTTATTTTCAATTTGTTATATGATGTCTAGTTCTACAATTAATTGAATTACCTACACCATGATATTTTTGTTATTTTCACCTTAAGTCGAGTATGATGTCTAGTTCTACAATTAATTGAATCACACTACACCATAGTATTTTGATAATTTTCACCTTAAGTCGAGAGTATATGATGTCTAGTTCTACAATTAATTGAATCACACTACACCATAGTATTTTGTTATTTTCACCTTAAGTCGAGAGTATATGATGTCTAGTTCTACAATTAATTGAATCACACTACACCATAGTATTTTGATAATTTTCACCTTAAGTCGAGAGTATATGATGTCTAGTTCTACAATTAATTGAATCACACTATACCATAATATTTTGTTATTTTTACCTTAAGTCGAGAGTATATGATGTCTAGTTCTACAATTAATTGAATCACACTACACCATAATATTTTGATAATTTTCACCTTAAGTCGAGAGTATATGATGTCTAGTTCTACAATTAATTGAATCACACTACACCATAATATTTTGATAATTTTTACCTTAAGTCGAGAGTATATGATGTCTAGTTCTACAATTGATTGAATCACACTACACCATAGTATTTTGTTATTTTCACCTTAAGTCGAGAGTATATGATGTCTAGTTCTACAATTAATTGAATCACACTACACCATAATATTTTGATAATTTTTACCTTAAGTCGAGAGTATATGATGTCTAGTTCTACAATTAATTGAATCACACTACACCATAATATTTTGATAATTTTTACCTTAAGTCGAGAGTATATGATGTCTAGTTCTACAATTAATTGAATCACACTACACCATAATATTTTGACTACTTTTCACCTTAAGTCGAGAGTATAATATGATGTCTAGTTCTACAATTAATTGAATCACATTACACCATAGTATTTTGTTATTTTCACCTTAAGTCGAGAGTATATGATGTCTAGTTCTACAATTAATTGAATCACACTACACCATAATATTTTGTTATTTTCACCTTAAGTCGAGAGTATATGATGTCTAGTTCTACAATTAATTGAATCACACTACACCATAGTATTCTGATAATTTTCACCTTAAGTCGAGAGTATATGATGTCTAGTTCTACAATTAATTGAATCACACTACACCATAATATTTTGATAATTTTCACCTTAAGTCGAGAGTATATGATGTCTAGTTCTACAATTAATTGAATCACACTACACCATAATATTTTGATAATTTTTACCTTAAGTCGAGAGTATATGATGTCTAGTTCTACAATTAATTGAATCACACTACACCATAATATTTTGATAATTTTTACCTTAAGTCGAGAGTATATGATGTCTAGTTCTACAATTAATTGAATCACACTACACCATAGTATTTTGATAATTTTCACCTTAAGTCGAGAGTATATGATGTCTAGTTCTACAATTAATTGAATCACACTACACCATAGTATTTTGTTATTTTCACCTTAAGTCGAGAGTATATGATGTCTAGTTCTACAATTAATTGAATCACACTACACCATAGTATTTTGTTAATTTTCACCTTAAGTCGAGAGTATATGATGTCTAGTTCTACAATTAATTGAATCACACTACACCATAATATTTTGATAATTTTCACCTTAAGTCGAGAGTATATGATGTCTAGTTCTACAATTAATTGAATCACACTACACCATAGTATTTTGTTATTTTCACCTTAAGTCGAGAGTATATGATGTCTAGTTCTACAATTAATTGAATCACACTACACCATAGTATTTTGTTATTTTCACCTTAAGTCGAGAGTATATGATGTCTAGTTCTACAATTAATTGAATCACACTACACCATAATATTTTGATAATTTTCACCTTAAGTCGAGAGTATATGATGTCTAGTTCTACAATTAATTGAATCACACTACACCATAGTATTTTGTTATTTTCACCTTAAGTCGAGAGTATATGATGTCTAGTTCTACAATTAATTGAATCACACTACACCATAATATTTTGACTACTTTTCACCTTAAGTCGAGAGTATATGATGTCTAGTTCTACAATTAATTGAATCACACTACACCATAATATTTTGATAATTCTTACCTTAAGGGGGGGGGTCTGAGGTCGATTTTGGTTTTGTTGTTTCGATAGAGCTGAACGCCAGCTACCAGTAGGTTTTTACCGCATCAAAAAATATTGTTCCTAGCCAAAGTTATGAATTTTTCAAATCGCCAGTTCGCTTGTAATTACAGTGCACGCGCAAACTTACGACGGATTTGAAAATCAACTTTAAAATCTATCCTCTACAGTTTTTGAGGTAAACCCTTGAAACTTGGTAGTATGTTCTAGGCATAAACGAAAACTTTTGAGCGAAGTTAATTTGATTTAGGCCTCAGAAGTGAAAATATGAATTTTTAAAATTTGAAAATCGTCATTTTTGACCATTTTTGGGACAGGAGCCAACTTTGAAAATTCATATTTTCACTTCCGAGGCCTAAATCAAAAATCGGCTCGCTCAAAAGTTTAGCTATGCCCTAGAACATAACTACCAAGTTTCAAGGGTTTTCCTCAAAAACTGTAGGAGGAGATAGATTTTAAAGTTGATTTCGGCAAATCGCGTCAAGTTTTCATGCTACAAGACTGTAATTACAGGCAAACTGGCGATTTGAAAAATTCATAACTTCGGCTAGGAACAATATTTTTTGATGCGGTAAAAACCTACTGGTAGCTGGCGTTCAGCTCTATCAGAAACAACAAAAACCGAAAATCGACCTCAGACCCCCCCCCCCGGCCCCCTTAAGTCGAGAGTATAATATGATGTCTAGTTCTACAATTAATTGAATCACACTACACCATAATATTTTGATAATTTTTACCTTAAGTCGAGAGTATATGATGTCTAGTTCTACAATTAATTGAATCACACTACACCATAGTATTTTGTTATTTTCACACCTTGTCGAGAGTATATGATGTCTAGTTCTACAATTAATTGAATCACACTACACCATAGTATT
>WFMF01000474.1:0-107500 GCA_011033025.1 Beroe forskalii
TGAACGACAGGAAAGGTATCGTCCAATTAAAAACGCTGAAAAGTACCATCCAATTAAATCTTATTATCTTAATCCTTTGAAGAAAGGAGATCCAGAATTCACATTTAAATTTCGTAAAAAAAGAATAAATCTGTTTGCTAACTGCACTTCAAAAACTCACTTTTTGACGCGCTCACAGTAGCTCGCGACGAGATCCAGCGAGTTCTGGACGGTCTGACACACCCCTAACACCATCTTCATTTTAGCCGTGAAACTAAACTCTTCACCGTCCTCGCTCTCATCCTCCTTCGATACCTGGTCCTGCAGATCCGCTGAAAATATGGGGTACAGATCACGTAGACATTAGAATGCTAATCATTAGATGTTCGAATTATTATAAGTGTTCAAATTATCGCACTTGTAAAGCTTCGAACAAGTGTATAATGTAAAGTGTAGCGACTGTACACTTTACTCTGCACAGTACCATGGGACTACACGGCCCCCCCCCCCCCTTAGGGGGGGGGGCAGGCCCCCCTAGTTTTCAAAAGGCCCCTCTAGAAAAATCTTGGCCCTACCTATGATTTTCTCAAAAATTTGTAAATAGAAAGGAAGTGAAAATTTAGTTCATTTAGACAGCAATTTTCCTGAAATTTACCTTTTTTAGAGTTGAATCAATGAAAAAAATATAATTTTAGTTGTATTTTTATGCAAAATTGTGAGAAAACAGGGCTATGGAGAATGAAAATTTGCTAATGTAAATTTTGGCCCCTCTGATGTTTTCAAAAATTTGTGATAAAATCTAGTTGATCCTTGGCCCCACTAGCTCGAAAAAGTGTGTAATGGCATGCACAGTACAGTGTAAAGCGACAGTGAATATTGTAAAGTGTATAGTGTACAGTGTATGGTGTATAGTGTATACAGTATAGTGTATAGTGTATACAGTATAGTGTATAGTGTAAACAGTATAGTGTGTAGTGTATAGTATACACTACACTGTATACTGTATAAACTGTATACTTTATACAGTACAGTATGTAGTTTATAGTGTATAGTGTATAGTGTATAGTGTATAGTGTATAGTGTATAGTGTATAGTGTATAATGTATAGTGTATAGCGACAGTGTACCATGCCATTACACACTTTTTCGAGCTAGTGGGGGCCAAGCCCCCCCCCCCCCTAGATTTTTTCTAGAGGGGGCCTTTTCAAAACTAGTGACAGGCCAAAATATTAATAACATAATAACCGTTCAAATTTTTCGTTTTTCATAGCCCTAATTTTCACTATATTGCATAAACATACCACTAAAATCATGTTTTATTAATTGATTTAACTCTAAAAAGGGTGAATTTCAGGAAAATTTCTGTCTAACTGAACTTAACTTCCTTTCGATGTTCAAATTTTTGAGAAAATTCTAGGTAGGGGATGTACTCTAAGATTTTTCTAGGGGGTACTTTGAAAACTAGGGGGGGGGGGCGTGTAGTCCCATGCAGTGTACGATGCATGATATCAATAGTAAACTCACCGTTCATTACCCACGTTTCGAAGGATTTGAAGCCTATCCACCGTGCCAGGAACTCGTACAGTATGATAGCTGCAGCAAACATGGGTACCATGTACAACTCGAATGATACCACCACCAAGATGTACAGCTGCAAAGAAGAGTGTTATAGTTAAGGGATGTACAATGGCAGGGGATGTACAATCTGCAAGGCAACAAGGTTCAATGTAATATGTCCAAGGATCAATGCAAGGTTCAATGTTATATGGCCAATGTATGTATGGTCAATGAGAAATGGTCAAAATGCAATGTGCAATGAGTAATGAGCAATGCTTATGCTGAAACTGCACAATTATTCAATCTAAAAGGGTTTGCGCTATGTACAGCGCCAAGATATTGCATGAAATAACCCTGAAAACTCACCAGAAGCGATATTGCTGACTTGGCTTTGTGCTCCCAGTTGTAGATTCTTTGTAACCAAAGGCCCAGGGAAAGAGCAACTGTCGCTAAGGCGTATACTCTCTTGAAGTTCTGAAATTAGTATGAGCTCAGATGTATCTGAGGCGGCAGTAACTGCATGTTAAATGTTTTTTATGTGTGTACGCCCCGCAAACTTGAGCCGCACACAAAAGAGGCGCAAAGTGCAAACTGCAGTTCGAATTGCCACCTTACCTGCATGAAGAGGTTTCGTTTGAACTTCGGTTCCTCGTACAGCAGGTTTTCCTCTGCGGGCAGCAGGGTTTTGATTACAGCCCGCAGCGGGTTGTAGATCAGCTCCGTTTCCAGGAAGATCTCCCCGAACCCGACCCGCTCCAACTTGCGATCCTTCAACAAACACCTGCGAAACAAGAGATGTATCTTGCTGCCGTTTCTAGGGGGAGTCGCAGGGAGTTACTACTTTACGATTGTGAATTGATTATGGGGTTAAATTTAATAAAAAATCGGGAAATGTTTCTAAAAAGTAAAAGAGTTGATTTGGTTGTCCCAAACTAATAAATCTCAGGTTGAAATCCACTAGAATCATTAATATTACCACCATGAAAACCAACCTGTGGATGGTGTGCGCCTCTAAGATGGGTAGTTTCACACATCCCAGAAAGTTATATTTGTTCTTTTCCTCGTCGAATACTCTGATATTTAGTGTGCTGTGCACATCCTTGATTTGACTGAAAGAGGGAGGCGCTAGTATAAACAGTCGTTTTATCATGTTCATATGAAGAGACTTCAAAAATACATTGAGTCGGGGCTTGAAAAAAGCAAAAGCACACTCACAATTTGAACTGTTTGTTCCACACGGGATCCTGTGTTTTGTACATCGTGGTGGTTCTGACTCGAGTGTTCTCCACTTCGATAAAACAGAAGGGATCCGAGGTTCCTGGGACATGCCGGAATGTGAAGGGATGATAACATAGATCTAGAATAATATCATAGTATAATTGAGGTCTGGGGTGCCTCCCCAAAATTATTCAGGGCATAATCTCCCCAAGAATGATCATATCATGATGGTGTGTATCCACCCACCACAAAGACCCATATTTAATTCATATTTAAATCATAACAGAAATCACAGACATTTGCGGCGGGCTTCAACCATTGAAACGGTTGAAATTGCTTTATGGTCTGCCTCCATTGACTCAGAACATTGATTTATTGTTTTGATAACATGGAACATTCACGTATCTCCTGTTTACCTATGATAGTCTCAGCCTCTGGAAGGTCGATACACTTGATTATCTTGACAACCAACACTCCCACATCCTCCACATCATCCCATTTGTAGGTCAGGTAGTTCAGAGGGTTGTACGACATCGCCTGTAAGGGTTTAAGGTCAGGTAGTTCAGATGGTTGTAAGACATCTCCGACAGGGTTTAAAGGTAGTTCAGATGTTGTATGTCACGCGTCACATGTAAGGAGAGAAGGAAAGATTACAGGGTAGAGGATAGGATCAGAGAGGAAATTACATTTGAGGGAATCGCATCGTCGCACTAGAAATCATCAAATTCTGAACCAGCGAATCACCTCTTACATCCCCAATAATTTCAATCCAACTAACGTAAGTTTTGCGGAGGGCGACGAAGTCGTCCGGTGAGAGTTCACAGCCCGAATCCTCGGCGTTCTCGTCAATACGGGAGAGGTTGAAGACACAGGTAATAACTCCTCCCTTGTTGTCAAGATCTAGCTCCTGTTTGTATGTCTTGCTTTCCTCAAACTCTGTGATATCTACCTCAGCGCTGTGAAAAGGGAAGTTGACTTATTTTGATGCTCGGGAGAGCACCAAAAGTCAGTTGTGATATCTCTTATGCAAGAGTCGTTGGTCAACAAAACAGCAAAACAGGTATTTTGCTGAATGTTACTAATCGACGAAACTTCAGCAAGGCAGATAAATTTGATAAAGTTTCCGTGAGTTTCTAAGTTCAGCGGATATACCTTCCGATGAGGTTGTCTGAGAAGCCGAATTCCTCGTAGTCGAAGACAGATATCTCAAGGATGCTGCTGCTGTCGCTGTACACTCTGATCTCAAAGCGCTCCTTCCACTCAGGGTCAAGGGTTCGTCTCAGCACCTGTAAAAATATAAGATAGACATTTTTAAGCGCATCGCATCCCAAATTTAGAAGGATCCCAGGTTCACAAGGATTCAATTTCAAAGAGTCCACTCTTCCGTTACTCTTTATTATCAAAACTTAGTTTAAACCAATGTTTGTAGATGATGGAAGGTTCCTTATCAGAATTTAGTTTAAACGTTTGGAGTTGCTCTGAAGAAAAGACCAGCTCACATACCTTGCTCTTGTGTTTCTGATGCCCCAGCTTGAATTTGCAGTAGGGGTCACTACTCCCGTCCTTGTTCATAGGACGGAGGTTGGCAGCCTCCACCAGCGTGATGGACAGAATCCCGGACAGGTGCTTCTCTTGGAAGGGGGACGTGGACCGCTGCAGGGTGTCCCTCTCGTCCAGCTTGGGGGAGCAGGGTTTAGGGGATGACATATCCCTTCAAGGATTAGGGATGCGTTCCTTCTAGAAACTATAGTTGCTAAATAATGTGAAGTGTTAGCGGGAAATCTACATTTCAGAACAAAGCGCTAAGCTAGAGCATACAAATCATTTCAAACAACAACAGTCAAAAGTCAGGCCTTTAGGATCCCTCAAAGATTAGCACCCACAAAGATTACGCAAAGTGTTCCCAGCATGAATTGCAAATTCTAATGAGCACACGCTGAACGACAGGGGTGAGAGAGATCGTGTCTACGATTATCATATGGGCTAGCTGAGTGTGTGTGAGGTAAGTGGTAAACCCTGAATAATACGAGGCTGTTCAGCTGCCTTTGTGTAACGCTCAAAACATACACGTATACACAATATAACAGTGATAAATACAGGCAGATGCGAACAATCAAACACACAACCCCACATACAAACAATCACACTGCGTGGTGCTTTGTGTATGCTTATGTAAGAGCATCACAAGCTCTCCAGAGAAAGAGAAAGAGCTAAGTTATTCATATATGAACAATGAACACATTCCAGGGGAAAGCATGTCAGCAATACTAGGTGACAGAACTAAATAACATACACTGTGACATGTTTTACCGAAAGCTGTGTCAGGAAATGAGTGAGCCGGTGTTTTACAACCAGATACCCACGTCAAGAATCTGTCAAAACAATAAAATTATAGATGTGTGTGTATATACAGCAGTGTGAAGTACACAATAGTATAATAGCGTCATGTATTACGGCGGCAGTTCGAACTGTTTGCGCGTATTTATTTCGTGTGCGCGACTTAAGTTTGCGCGGCGTTCAGACATGTCTATACGCCGCGAAAACTTACGCCGCGCACACAAAAGACACGAAAACTGCAGTTCGATCTGCTTCTGTTCCTAGCTTGGAAGTAAACAGCTACAGCAGTGTTAAAGAAAGGACTTCACTATAAGCAGCGAATAAGTTGGTAAAAACAAAGCAACAAACCCTCTTCATCAATGCCCTTCGTAAGTTCGCAGAACAAAAAGGCGATTGGGAGAGGGAAAATCAGGAGAGGTCTGCAGTGAACAAAAAAGTAAGGCATGATGAGGCAAAAAGATGCCCAACAATAAGATAGTAATTAAGAATCGCATTGTGTCCACATAGTCCATGTTATATTGTGCGAGGAAATAGGAGACCAACAAACAGAATCATTGTATTCTGTACAATGCTATTGTGTGTTGTAATACTGCTATTCTGCCACGTGATGGTCCCACGTTTGCTGCGCTCCTTATTGAGCGTACTTGAAAATGTACGCAGAAATTCTTGGCCGAGTGGTTTAAGTCGAATAGGGAGAATTTTTAGAGGTGTAAGAAAGGAGTGGATAATGAATCACTATTGTTATTCATCATCCACTCCTTACCGCCTTAAGTAGTAACGGGAGGAAAAGTGAGGCCAAGCTGAGGCGTTCTAAGAATTATTCAAATTGTGAAATTTGGTATTGATACCAAATTTCACATTATGAGTAATTGTTAAAACGCGTCGCTTGATACCAAATTTCACATTATAACTAGTTGTTAGAACGCCTTGCTTTCCTCACTTTTCCTCCCATTACTATTAGAATATTTCTCCCACCGCACTACTCTGCACTACAATAAATTCCTAATGGACTCCATGAAAGTTTCGCAAAAAGTGAATTTTAACATATCTCTATGTATCTAAAATAAATTCCCGCGTACAAAAATGCATGCAGTGTTTAAAGCAAGCCGATGCATGTACCTCTATTTTTACTAAAAATAATATAGCATTATTGGTCTCGTAACAAAGAAATGGTTTTTAATACTCAACCAATTACCCCTGCTGTGAAAATATACGTAGCAAAATCAGCTCACGAAGCAAATACAGTAAATGAAGGGCGTTTCCTTACATTGAGATTGTGTTGCTAACAATATTATATTCCATAACATATGTTACAAAGTTACAACACCTGGTCGCTAACCGTACAGGGTGTGTATGGAACTTTCTTCCACATAATGCATTTACAACTATGTTGTGAAATGCAACTGAAATTCAATTTTAGAAATGACTAATGAATATAACAGGAGCCATGAAATGGAACCACAATTGAAAGGGTTTTTTCAAGTTCAAATTTCGATTTCTTCGGAACAGATCACTCAACAAAGTCAGAAGACGTGTGTAAAGATGTTAAGTTAAACAAGCTAAGCGTCAAAGATACACGACAGGTAAGAATCCTTATGAAGAATCCCTTCAAGATCTGCAGTAAAAGCACAACCAGAAATCATTGAATATTTCAACTGAATATGATATACCACAATGTTGACATATGCAATGAGAGAGCAACATAAAGAAAGCAGCTTGCCGTATGTACATATAACAGGACGAAATCATTGGCTCAGATCACGGCACAGCGTCCAACAACAACACATGATAACTTATTAAAAGAAGAGACTGGAATAGAGATGTAGAAGAGATGAAAGAGATTGTTCTAGACCTCTGAATTGTGTATGTCAAGCACAGTACTGCAATAAGTAACTTATTGTACTGTTACTACATTTATCGATTCAAAATGACACTTGCAGAAATTGGGTGTGGGCTATAATAGTTGAAATCACGAGTATAAGCTAAAGATATAGAAAAACTCTGATTTTTAAATAGTTTTGAAACCATCAGCAAACAAGCGATTGTGATCTGCGTTGAAATAAAACGGCGCAACATGATTTTCGTACGCTAGTTTTAATTGCAAAACCGTACAGGAATAGCTAAGCTATGCAACAATTTTGGTGTAAAAGGCATAAGTTTAGGCGCATAATTACAACAGGGCTCCTTCATAAACAATTTTATGTCATTAAAACTCAATTATGGATATTCAAACGCGGCAGTATTCAACCCGATCGTAATGATATAACAACAGCACATACCGATAATCTCGCTTGCAGAAAATACTGAAATTTGTTTGTAACATAAAAATACGGTTGAAAAAAGCGAATTTACAAATTAAAATCAGGCCGTTGTGTTATTGAAATCAAACTAAGAAATCAAATGATGATGCACACACAAGGCCAACCTACATACAAAGAAGGTTCAGAATTCGGAACTCTTCGATTGCGAGAGTCACGATGTTCCTAATAATCGGATGATAATAGATTGACAGCGGTGGATGATGTTTGAGTTTTAATTGGATGATTGGTAATTACTATTGTGCCTGACAAATTATGTTGCGCAACTTAAACAATTAAGTTACAGCTCAATGAGCTACTTAATTACTTAAAGTAACATGTACACTGTACAGGCATTTATCATGTCGTAAGAGCTTAGAGCAATGGCATTGATAATAACAACCTTACTTTATGACTACAGCAATTGTTAATAAACAGCCGTTTGTTTGATGGCTCGTGCGGTGTCTTATTCTGATGCTTTAACTTTTGCAGGTTGCCTTCATACTTTCACACCAATATTTGGTAGTATAGTCAATATAATATCAAGGCCAGTGAACGTGTTTTTAACGTCTATCATTTAAACTTTCCTTAAACATTCCTGGGTTTTAATTTTTGTAACGACGACAGGAAGTAAGAATGGTATTGCATTGCGAATTCAATATATTTGTTGCAAAGTTAAATTAAATAATTAAGTAAACAATGGAATAAATGATTGATCCTGTGTGAGTGAAAAGTGCGACGGCAATATCACGGCAAAATGTCCGACAAGTTTTATTTGAATGTTAAATGCTTGTACATTTGCTATTTGTTCTGAAAGTGCGAACAGATTGAAGGCTCTCCGAGTCTCAGTTGCCAGGATGTATCAGTAAAACAGCGATAATGCTTGTGCCGTGGGAAGCCGGAAGCAGTGACCTGACAATCTACAATGCTTTGGGAAATTGGGGATTGTACGACGCTTCACTGCGAGCATTTCGAAGCCTGACTGGTGACAATGCAACATTTATCAAATGCGTCATAGTATGCATTTAAATTCGGCATGGTATACACTATACATTATCAATGTGTATAGGCTGTATGGTATACAATACACAAAGAGGGAGTGAATCTAACGTGATCCTTCAGGCGAAGGCGTACCAGTTTACCCACACGACGCTAACAGTCAACCAATCAGAGCGCAGCTTCACACAATTCACGAGCACTGATAAGTCAAACCTTCATGTGCCGCGGGAAAACTAACACGTCTTCACCACCGAAGCGGTAGTATTATGCAGTTACCTTTTGTTCGCCACTAAGGAATCTATTGACTATCGCATCGTAGGTCGTCGGTTTCCGGGTGAGTTTCTTGGACGGGGGTGGCGTACCGGGGGCGAACTAGACACACTGGCTGCCTGCACCTGTCCAAACACGTTGCTATAGCAACAAGAGGTGCTATAGCAACATTGCAACGCAACATTGCCATAGCAACTAACGAATCTCATTCATTGAATTGTACCATCTTCAATCTCTTGGAGGCACAAACGAAGCAACAAATCATCTGCACTCAGCAACCAATGGATTGGTTTACTCTAGTCTCCGATTTTCCGAACGAAAAAGGATAAAAATGTAATCTTATTGGACAAATCTAACTAAATGTAAATATTATGATACGATCGATCAAGTAAACAACACAGTTATCACGGCACGAAGTACACCAGGTCACAGATGGTGGTAAATTGGAAGAACACAATGATAGTTCATACATATCAGACAAAATCAGGCACATCAATAAAATCTGATACAATCTGATTGCTTGTGACTATCAGGATCATTGATTGACGACTGTCTGATTTTTACAGCACGGATGCATAGCACAGATATATAGAGAGATTATGAGAAGATTTGGTACAATCACTGTTTAGTTGGACTGATCCAAGGCAGCTTTGATCGAAGGGTCAATCAGAAAAAGATAAGCAACACCACAGTGATTACAGCTAAAAAGACACATAGAGAAAAGAAGACTTTAAATTTTCATGATGCACACAAGTATTTGGCAGATTGCTGCATATAATCTCCCACATATTTCACTACACATGCAAAAATTACATGCACTATACATTGTACAAGTGCAAGCCGCGCACTGCAAAAAGTGCACGGCGCACAATGCATAAAGTGCACGGCGCGCAATGTATGAATGGCACGGCGCACAGTGCACACTGATCAAGTGAACGGCGCGCACTGCATCAAGTCGTGACGTGCACTTTATGTGCACATTTTACAGCGCACTTTATGTGCGCACCGCACACTTGACACGTGCTACTAAACATACGTCTGGAGGAGGGGTATCCGACAGATCCGAGGTTATGTGGATGGAAAACTTGATGGATCCCAGCTTCTCACTTCCGTTCTCGTCCTGCAACTCCTCCGTGTAGGTTTGATATCTGAACACGTGATATCACGCATAAGTGATATCACGCATAAGTGATATCACGCATAAGTGATATCACGCATAAGTGATATCACGCATAAGTGATATCACACATAAGTGATATCACGCATGAAACGTGACATCACGTCACACGTGTCACGTTATATGATATGTGACAAGACGCTACGTCAATCGATAGAATTCATTCACTCAATTGAGTCATGCTTGTAAATTATGCATGACCACAACATCAAAACTCCTGAATTAATACAAGCGTATTATGAGCATGCAGTGTATTATGACGTAAGCCTTATAAATGAAAGGTTTTATATCAAAATCTAAGGGCCACAAATCCTAAACATCTACTCACTCATCAATCTGGAACATGGACAGTTTCATCTCATGGAAACCAATCAGATCGTCCCTGAAACCTCTGTCATAGTCCATGACCTGGAGAAGTAAGTTAAAATTTCTCAAAATTATAGGCGTTGACTCTTGATAGACGAATTGAACTGGGGGTCGATTCCGAAATTGAACTTAAGCCAAAAAAGACTCAAGTGAAAAGTTAATTGCTAATTTACAGTTTTGGAAAGGACCTTGGGTTCCGAATATTTTTGTGTACCAATCTTTGAGAGAGTGAAGCCAACACGAACTGAAGCAACTCACTTTGAATCTGATTGCTTCGTCCAGAGTGTCGACCACAAAACAAAACTTCTCCTCCCACAAAGGGTTTAGGTTTTTAGGACACACTTTCGTCCGGGCCCGTTGTAAACCTACTTTCACTTTGCAGTAAGGGTCACTCAATCCTGGGAGAGGGAAGACAAAAGCGTTAGTTAGTTGCTGGGCAAAGCTTTCCATTTCTGGTTTCAATATCATAAATTATGGGGTAATATTATCGGGCAGAAAGCAGGGCACAGTTCTCCACTGAAAGCTAATATGACAATAATTGAAGCTCTTGAATTGGCGAATCGAAGTGCAAATCATAAATGACCACGACGAAATTTATGAATAAATCACACGCAAAATCACACTGGAAGTCATAAAATGAGTTGATAACATCACTCGGAAAGACCACACGTTGGAAAACAGTTAATTCTTACTATCAACATTAGCATCACTCCAGAGGAAACCTAAGCGGGGCGGAAAAGTGAGGATAAAAACCCTAAACGGGTGAAAAGTGAGGATAAAAACCCTAAGCAGGGCGAAAAAGTGAGGATAAACACATAAGTAGGGCGGAAAGTGAGGAGAATATCAATGTTCATGACGGATAGTAATTGATGTCCGATTAGGTACATTGAAGCACATAAAAAAGGCAACCGCCGAGCCAACTGATACCATTTACGTAGCAGTTCGCAATGACCGTGCTTAACTTCACAGTGCTACAAATGAACGGAGTGCTACACAGCTTTAGCAAAAAGGTGCTGACTGCTGAATCTAAGGCCTCTAAGAAGAAAAAACAACAAAATCTCTTACCGTTGGAGTCTCTTGCCGCGAGATCAGCACTCCCTATCACTGTGACCTCTATCCTGTAAGGATCCCCCTTAGAGGTAGACTTAGACTTCGCTGAGGAAGTCCGGGCGAGGGGAGACGACACGAATTCTTCCTGAAGATGGAAAGAGATTAGAAACTCAAATTTGTAAGGGTTAAAGAGTTAAAACTGCTTGTAAGTAGCAGGTACTGTTCAAAGTGATTGGAGCTTAAACGATGTGAGGGATATGACTGGCGGTTGCTCTGATCTATATATCCCCAAAGCTCACCATTTCAATAAAAATTTTCGATTTGAGATACACTGCCCAGTGCTCGGCGTTCGTTGTGTGTTTAAAAAAACCGGTCTGAAGCATGATGTATGATCACTGATCACTATTCCCATCTGGTTGACGATTTGATGGTGTAATACTGCAGACATTGGCCATTATATTATACTCTGGCAGAATGACAGCATTTTACCGCTGCATGGTTCATTACCAGTTAAACTCCTGACCGCATTACCTGCAAATCATTATCAGAATAATTATAATTTGATGATTGTAACCAGTATCACCATGGCAATGACTGATGTTAGCATTAAGCAACCATGTTTCTGAGAAAATGTATGCATTTTCTCCTGAAGAGGTATGACTATTTCTTTTAAAGTATGACTATTTCTCTTGAAGAAGTATGGTTATTTTTTCCAAGATTCATAATTAAGTTTTCCTGAAATGCCAGGTCAAAGCATATTTTTCTGGATTTAAAATCACTCATTTATTGCAAGCGAATGATATTATTATATCATTCTTAGGTCGACTTAGTAAAAAAGGGCCCTTAAGGTGTGTCACATAGAGCGAGTGGTACTGTGAGTGCTGTGTGGTCGGGTGTTTGAATTCAAACATTAATATTATTATAAGCCAATACAGGTGGTCAATTCTCAAATGAACAGGGCCATTGAAATAGAACAATACACTTGTATAATATAATTTTGTTCAAGAAAACGAGAAGTGACACAAACCCCCTACTGCTCAAAGGAAGAGGGATCTGCGAATTATTCACGCAGCCCCCTGCCGAAGATCAAATGGATATTTTTCAAGTTTTTATGTATCTTCCTTTCATAATTCGTATAAACAAATTTTTGAACGCGTTGACCTTTTTGGTGCGTTTAGGAATGATTCGAGGATGACCAGAAAGCTCGAAATTTGGGCTACCTATCCCAGAATGGTCTAAGACAGTATGATACCATAATGGCATTGTGTACTTGTGTACCTGACTTATAATGTTAGAGTATAATGTCACAGTATAACATGTCATTGAGTCAATCTATACACGTGTACCTGATTCACAGTCTTAGTGACTCACAGCATGTCACATTGAATACCTGACTCTCTTCTTAAGACAGTTTATGGCACTGCAGTGTAGTGACTTATTAAAATGTCACAGTACCTGACTCTCCTCCTCCATAGCCTCTATCTCGCTCTCCAGGCTGCTCGCTAAACTGCTCTCCTCACTGCTACTACTGCTGAACTTGTACTCAAAGAAATCCTGCTCCTTGCTCTTGCTCCTCTTCAGTTTCCTAACGCCCGGCTTCCTCCAGTGGCTCAGGCGTTTCTTCCTCCGCGGAGTTTTATCGTACTCATCCATCATTTTGTGGAGTTTCACCACGTCGTTTGTCATGGTGGCGAGGTCCTTCCGGTTCATGGTGGATGTCCGGGATGTGATGGGCGAGGTTTGAAGGGATAGTTGGGTTCAAAGGGATAGCTGAGTTCTTCGAGGGAGAATGGATGTTTCAGCAGGTTTCAGGGATCAGACTGGATAACGGCTACACGGGTTAATATAAACGTTAAAAAGTTAAAATAGCAGCGAGATAACTTCTGGAGAGTATACGATATACATCTACCACGAGGTAAATATCACGATCTGAGATACGCAAAGAAAAGTACAAAATCTCCTATTATCAAAAACTACCTATTGTTTAGAGTACTCTATACGAAGTTCCATAATAGCCATTTATCATTATATAAACGATCATAGTACCAGAGAAGTCTTCTTAGGTCTTATGGTATATGATAAACAGCAAGCATGGCATACATCAGAAGTCTTCTCAGATCTTACGATACAGTATATGATAAACAGTAAACATGGCATACTTCTGAAAGCAGCAAACGTACTCCACAACTTATAGGACTCGATAATTAATTTCACTCATCAAATCCTCCGAGTATATCCGGCAGTCTCATTTGGGTATTAAAAAGGCTCATTATAAAGTACTTGTCGACATCGGCAGCTCATCCTTCAAAAAAAACAACAGACCAACCACTCTCATTTCCAACACAATACAGGCTCTTAATTGCCTATCTACCTTAGGAGGTGTATTTATGTGGTGTTGAATTTTGGGTTTTTAAATTTGGTAGGGTGCAATTTAGGGATCTTTACATATGATAATGACGTCATTTTGAACTTTCATGGTGTGTGAAAAATCCCCAAATTTCAACCTCCATAAATACACATCCTTAGGTATCTCTTTAAGTAACCACGAAACATCAGAAATCAAGTTTAAATAGACTCAACAGACAACGGTAATTAATATATCTATCTAGATGAAACAGAACCTCCTTAATCCTTATCTGTAGATGGTAAGTTACAGAGACATCAACAAAAGCTTTACTATAATTCTATACTTTGTACTTAGATAATATACAACTCAATGAGGAGTGAATAAAAAACTCTCGCATATATTAACTGAATATATGCGAGAGTTTTTTCAATGCTGAAGTGAATGATGGCAAATTGCCAAGATAGAAAGCTCACATCTATAAGTCCACACACGGCACACGTATCAAAACAGCTCCTTAATTTATATACCAGTTTAATATAAGTTCTATTGTGAAGGTTAAAAGAAAGAAGAACTTCGGTAGGCATAGGTAATAAATTTGACTTCAATCTTTCAATAATTTGTCTCGCGCTCAAAAGCTGCTCAAATTTACGAAGGCAACTCTAAAGACATGATAATTTGTTCGCCGTTACAAATGGCGCTTTGTTCCAGTATATCACAATTGTAACAACATAATGCACATTTTAGGAGAAATCAATTAGCAGTTTTGTAATTAGATGCCATATAATTCGTTATTCATGAGTCCTATGAGTTACATCCCAGAGCTCGAACCTTAACGTCATCAATACACTATTTCAAATCTAGATAGAAACGTCACCCTCACAACCACCCATTCTCTTTACCACTCACATTGTCAGCAACCACCAACTAATTGCTCTCCCTCAAAAGACAGAATCTGCCCCCCTCAAATTGCCGCAGCACCTTGAACGACCCCTTGGATCAGGGTACGTAGTGCTGCTATTAATAGCAACATACAACATTAATGCCTGACTGACGTTATGCAGCCCCTGAAGAATATACAGACTTGAGACAGGTACTATAGTGGCACCTGTCACCTGTTTCATTGAGATGCCTACGTTTGACAAGGGAAATATTCGTTCTACTAATAGGGACGTTTCCCAGGTTAAAGCTGACTTATCGATAATGTAAATCTGTCAGTGTATGAGTGGGATTGTGGAAACGGGAGGGTCGTTGAATTTCTCAAAATTTCTTTGAAAATCAGAACGAATTATAGATCCACATTATATTGGCTTGATATAGATGGAAGTCTTTGGTATTTCGGATTGCAGAGGGTTTTGATCTAAGAACCAAAGAACATAATTGATGCAATGTACACGAATTTATATATTCTGGACAGGGAAATGATCTTATCGCAAAGATCGGCATTCATGATTTGGCGTTATGTGACCACCTAAAACAAAGACAAATGTGAAGCAAAGGCTGTGAAATCAAAGACAGGGAGCTGGTATACCAATTACCTGCCCTAATAGACATGAGATGTTCGACACAATATACTCAATATGCCTCGTTAGTCTATTCTATAAAGCAACCATTCTATGCCATCATTCTATGCCTCGACTCTACATATATCATTCACAGACACCTGGCGTAATAAATTACAACACAGACATCCTGGGTAGGAACACACGTTCTGAGAATCATTGGAAATTCTGAGAAAAAGATTCAACGGCGCACAATCCTCAGAAATCAGAAATGTGAGAAATGTGACTTAATTTTACTAAAGGTCAAAGTCAAACCAGCCATATGATATTGAAGGACATTGTTACAGTAATTCATCGTCTCAACAATGATATCATTTCAGCAAAATATGAAATTTCGTTACACAGGTCTCTTAACTTCAAGCTAATGATCAATAAAACTTTAATGCTAATGAAGTAATTTAATTGTACTCTCTAGTTATCACACTAGTCACTAGATTTCTATAATGACTAAAAGAATTGAATGACCATGCTATCAATCCAATGACCATTATTTCCCTACAATAATATTTCATATGAAAGGAAAATTTACATAAGGTTTCACACTGTTTTTATATTATAGACTTTTCGCTCACTGCTTCAGTACAAAAAGTTAACATTGTTCACCTATTGTGATACATGGTTGTATAGTAAAAAAGTTGAAACATTGTGTAAATTTGAGACATTTCGTTGACTTTTTACTATGATTTATATTTTATAGTGTTAGTGATTAAAACTGGCCTCCCATCTAAACACGAGTACAAGAAAAGCAGCTAGAAACAAGTGAACAACAGTTGAATTTTGTGGGGCCCGAGTGTGAGTTGAGAGACCAGCTGGCGAGTTGTAAAGCATTTAACTGAAATATGAAAGTTTGCCAGGCTAATGTTAGTAATATAGAAAAGCTGAAACTAGACAAACTGCTGTTAAACAGAGCAACGAGTTGCCGAAAAAACGAAGACGTAGACAAAACAGGAAATTGTAATTCACAGTTCACACAACAAACATAAACCACATAATATTATCATACAGTTTTGCACCACCAATTCGAAGTATAAAGTTTTAAAAATGTCAGAATTATGTACAAAAAACGGTTTTTCGACTATATTTCTGCTTCTGAAATTCAAAAATCTTAGCTATTTCAGGATTATAATGGTCACATGTTGCCCGTGATATCCTGAAATTTTGATCAATATTGCCCAATGCTCAAAAACGGCAGAGTTATGCGCTTTTTCATAATGTGTAAACAAGTATTTTGCTTATATTGGTAATGTGTGCTTGTAGTGTACAGGGTGTGTCTTGTGAACACCTTTCGACTACTTTATACGCTTAGAGCATGGCTGAGAATGCGCCAATAGAAATTATTGCAAATTTATATGGTCGCAGGAGGAGCAGGTCTTGTGCGACAATACCAAATTCCATGGTATACTTTCGATAATGACCTCGTCCATAGCCCTTCATCCATGATCTAACTTACTTAGTCCCGACCATGTGAGTAGCAGTATGAGCTTATGAGGTCGCGAATGTTATGGTTTAAAATGAAGAGTATTTTTCTTTAATAAAGGATAATTCACATCAACTAGCGTTATTAGCCACCAATAATGGGCATTAGTTTACTACCAGGAGATTGAGTTGCTTTTTTGGCTAACTTAAGTAAGGAACATTTCGCTTAGATAGGTAGTTAACTACAGCAAAAATGAGCAAACTGCAGCAAACGTTGGCGAGAAACATTCATAAATACTCTTTAGTCAAGTGCAGTGATCTATATTAAGCTACATAATTGACCATCTCAACTTCTTAAATGTGCTTTTTGAAGGTCTTCATCAAGAGTAATGCCTTGATTTCCCTTGATATATTTATTATAACATCTTAACATAGAAGAAGTAACCTTATACAGCTCAAACAACATACTCATTTTGCAGGAAGGAAACCCAACAAGAAGGATTCGGGAAGTGAGAAAGTATTCTTACGAAATTTCAAGCCGGAGGTGCAAATAAAAAACCTTCGAGAATGATTTAACTAACAAAAGCCGTGATTTCAGACGTTCAGTAATGTCTGAAATGGTGAGCTCCGACATACGGTTTTCTGTGTAAATTTTTAACGTTCGAGGAAATTGGTTCAGTGATTCATGAGTTAAACGTTCATCGTCAGGGGCATTTCATGAGGTGAGGTTTAAAAGCTTTAATTTTTCAGTTTATAAAGGTTTTTCTACAGAACTAGGTATCATTTGCAAGTTTTATAGAGAACTAAATATCATATGAATGTTTAAGAGTTTACGAAATATTCTAGTGACCGTTTTGCGAGAAGGCGCGAATTTAAGCAGAAAAAGGAGTTTCGCATAAACAGGAATACTTATGCATATTGCATATGGAGGTAATTTGAAGAACTATTTTAAGTTAACAACAAGAACAATTAAGTTAACAACAAGAACTTATAGAAGTTGACTAAATTGAAGCACAAGTCGCATAACAAAACGAAAGGACAACACAAAGAAGGACTCTAATCTGAATTTTAAAAGTTGAAACTTTCAACAAATTACAACATTAAACGCTTCCTGTAAATGATTCCCTCTCTCTCGCACAGAGAGGTGATACGTTGTCTAGTAATAACAATATGAATCCCAGCGCATACACAATTTAAGAGTGTCACATGTATCAGGTTACCGTATACTCGTACAGTGTAAACACCCCTGGACCCTGGCACAAAACCAGTGTACAGTGTACACACTCATGGGCCCTGGCACAAAACTCTTCACTGTTTACACAGAAGTCGGAGCACTGTCTGCGGACACGGGGTGCTGAGTTTGGTCTAGCTCTATAATCCGAGTCCATACCTTGCTTCCAGGGGCGTAGCCAGGGGGAGGCGACACAGGCGGCTGCCTCCCCCTTTTTGGACAGATGATATGAAAATTTTGTTCATTTTGATCAAATGAGAGCTTTGAGCCAACAAAATAAAGGATTAAACAGGTACAGTATTGAATGTAACTCGCCGCCCCCTTTTCAGAACTCTGGCTACGCCCCTGCTTGCTTCGTCCCGTGTTCCCGCGCACAGGTCTCTCGGTTCGGTCCGAGTCTTACTGTGTTTAATAATGTATACAAATCAAAGCAAAACAAACACAGAAATGAAGAGAATGGAGAGAGTCAGGAGGTCTAAGAAATTGATATCCTGTTAATCCTATTATGCAGTGTAAACTGGTGTGAGATGTGAATAGAAATCTAAAATTTTTGGGAAATCTTTGTTTTTTTTATCAACCCAACTTTTTGAGGTTGAATTTATGAAACTTTCAGCACCAATTCATTGAGGGATTTCATAACACTAAAAAGCACCCATAAACATCGCAGCATTCAAATTATTGAAAATTATTAGCGCGGTGGCTTACACACCAGTGCCAGTGCTGGCATAGCTTTTCATTTGTCCCTTTTTAATTGATCCATTGACACTAAATTACAAAATTACAAAAAGTACAAAAGTTCAGAAGTGTCAAAAAGCTACAAATCTGTGCCAAACGACAATTTTAGTTCCTGTAAAGTGTGTTCATGCCGGTGTTGGTGTTTTTGTTACAGCTTCATAACATTGTTTATATCAGAGCTACATATGGAGTTAGAACTCAATTTTTTTTACAAGATGTCCATGAATTATTCTTTCAAGATAGAGTTCAATACAATGCATAAAATCGGGGGAAAGTATCAAATTGCCACCAATAAAACCACACTTGAAACGGTGGAAAAACCGCATGCATCCATGCATAACCATGTATTTATAGGTTCTGTATTTCCTAAACTGATTGGAACTGGTTAGATTAGTCTTTATGAAGCAAGAAATCCCAAAATGGGTGGCTCTAGGCTTGATGGCTTCCCACAATATGCAGTTAAAGTAAGGTTGGGAGTTTCGCTACACCGGGCACTAATGGGTTAATCAAATCTTCATTTTGAACTGATAATAGCTGGGACAAGATTGTCCCCAGAATTCCGTTAATGGTAGAAAGTTTGGGTCATTCAATGAGAAAATTTTTATATCTCAGGACTCAGATCACTACTTCAAAATGCTTAACTCTTCTCGGCCCATAGATTTCACCGCCTTCGTGCTTTCTATGTTGTTTCATGTTGTCCTTTTATCCGGTTCTGTTCCACACAACATCAGCAGCTGGTATTTTTTGAACGAAAACAATTATCACCCCAATGCTTTAAGTACGTATCACGATATACACCATGGGGTTTTGATAGAAACGTACGCTTATTAATTATTAAAATTTCCACCGTTTCTTTGGATCTGGAAATTTCATGGTCTTTTGGTCTTATTTGTTGTCATGTGTTGGAAATCAACTCAATTTCATTTTGAGTTATTCGTCGATCAATGGAAGATCCATTATATTATCGATTTCCTCATATATGTTGATTCAATCATAAAAAAGACTCACCTGTATCACTCGAGATTCTTTATATTTCAAAAAGAAGACGACTTTGTCATGCTCCATGGTGATGGTTATGGTTACGCAGTACATGGCCACGGGTATAAATATTTCTGAAAAGTTGCAGCAACCATGATGTTACCGCAAGTTGACAAAACGAAAAATGTTCGATTCCATAAAAAAGAACTTGCTGTAACAATGATTTTAAGAAGCGAGAAGAATTATGATGTGATTGTTAATAGACCGGCTTATCTATGGTACAAGAAATGTCAAAAGTGGTACAGGGTTTACAATAACGCTGCCAGCACCGATCAGACATCGCTGAGCAGTTTTGAAACCCTTGGCTTGTTATAAAATCAAAACTTGATATCATCGACTGGAATATATACACATTCCTTTTTGGGAACGCCTTCTTAGGCTCTTTTATTCTTATACTTTTGGCACAGCATTCTAGGGGGGAAATGTCACTGTCCCAAATGTCCTTGTCCCACCACTTTTTTTTTTAATTTCCCATTTTTGCCAAAATTTGTAAAAAAAATTTTTCCCCAAAAACTTTTTTCCCAATCTAATTTTTTGAAATTTTTTGGGGGGGAAACCCAGGTTTTTCTTTTTACCATAAAATTTTTCCCTTTTTTTTCCCTTTTTTTCCCAAAAACAAAATTTCCCGTTTGGTTTTAAAACAAAAAAGCAATTTGGGAAAAAACCCCAAAAATTTGAATTGGGTGCTCGAATTTTTTTGATGTTTTTTAAAAAATTGTTTGGGGGGAAAAACTAAATTCCCCAAATTTTTTGGGTTTTTTGAAATTTTCAATGTTTTGTAAAATTCCCTGCTTGTTTAAATTTAAGTCCAAAGTCAATTTTTTAAAAGAAATTTTCCCCAAAGGAAATTTTTTCCCGTTTTGTAAAACCCAAAAAAACCGTTTTACCGAATTTCCCCCGGGGCCCTTTTCCATTTGTCCCAAAACCCCCATTTTCCCACTTTTGTTGTAAATTTTGGGGGAAAAGGGGGGAAAACTTTTGGGGTTGAAATAAATTTTGGGAAAAGCGCGTTATTTTCTAATTTGGGGAAAACCCCCAATTAATTTGAAAGGTTGGGGAGGAAGACAGACAGACCTGCCCCATCGTTCCTTAACAATGGGATGAGCTCCCCTTTGAATTGGGGAAGGAGGGGGACATTCCATAAACCCCCGGGAGTGGGACCGATTGACTCAGAGGAGAGCGGAGCGAAGAAGGTTGAGTATGAAAAAGAAAAGTGCCATCCAGAGCAACATTTCTACATCTCAAGAGGCGAAGGGGGACAACCCTCGACGCCCCGGAAACCCACAGGCACCCCAGTTGTCACCAAAGCAGTACACACCCGCACCCCCTAAACCCTCCCCTTTCGTCCTCCCACCTTTCCCCCAAAATCAAAACCTGCCCCCCAACCCCCAAGACCTCACACTCCCCCCTCAAGAAGGCCCAAAAAGGTAGCCCCCCATCTCCCCAAAGGGGGATGCACCTGAACTCACTGCTGAGGAGTTGTCAAGAGAACAATGGCAACCTGTGCCAAATTGAAGAACAGAGCAAACGGCGCTAAAATATGAACTTTTTGCCCCTGGCTTTTTCTGTGTTCATGTGTGCTTTTTTGAGAATGAGTTACCTTGTGATATTTGTACATATCCCGTCCTGACAGGAGCATTAGTGCTTCTATGACTATTTTGTTTAATCCATTTAATCCTGTTTAACTTGCTTATCCCTGGGGCCTAAAAGGGCGTTCCCATCCTCTTCCAAAATATCGAATTCACCCAACACCAGGCGACAGTCTGGGTAGCTTAGCAGGGCCAAGGGTGGTCCACTTCAATATATCAAAGATTCTGTATCATACTTCTTCCTATATTGACCAGTTAATTAGTCAAAATTCAACAAGTCATTACCTTTCTTACTTTTTAGGCCCCTGCTCATCATTAACAATACGATCTTCTGTCACCCACTCAGTCATTCAACGAGTCCTCTGTTGTCGTTCACAAGTTAAACTGAGATTTATCCATGCTAAAAAATTTATTGTTATAATGATGGGTTAGGAACGGAATTAAAACGGACTAGAAAAGTAAAAATGTCATAAGTTACAGAAATTCCGGGGTAATCAAGAGAGCAGGGGTTAGAGAGGTGACAAGGAGCCATCAATGTGAGCAGGCTCAAGACGTGAGAAGGGGGCAAAATACCGGGTGGCCCAAAAAACATGTAACATTTTTAAAGCTTGATTACTTTTTTTGTGTTTGGAATTCCTTCATGAAATTCTGAGATGCCATAGGTATGGGTTGTAAGTTTTGCACCAAAATTTGAAGTGTCTAGCTCAAAAAATGCCTGAGTTATCAAAGGAAAACCGCCAAACCGGTTTTTCGGCCATATTTCACATAAACTCGGGATAAAAATGAATTTAAACTCCAGATCCATGATGCTCTGAAAATGTCTGAATTAGTGAAATTTTATTAAAACACACGGAACGATACAAAATAGACACAATCTGTGGATCAGTGGTAAACAAACGTCTTGTTTATCTCTACATCATGAAATGTGACCTTGTATATGGTCACTTTTTTGTGTTACAAAAATGGGCTTATCTCTGAGGTTTTTGAGTAAACTGAATGAAAATTTCACATGTAAGGCAAATATCGAACAACATTACACCAAATTTTGGTGAATTTTAGAGTCTCAGATGTCGAAAAAAACAGATTTTTGTGTCTCAAAAGTCGAAAAGAGCCAGTTTTTCGCTGATAGCTCGGACATTTTTTGAGACGGAAATTTCAAATTTTTTGTGCAAAAACTTACAACCCATTTCTATGACATATCAGAATTTCATTGAGAAACTCTAAACACAGAAAAAGTAATCAAGCTTTAAAAACGTTACATGTTTTTTGGGCCACCCGGTATGATACCATGGTTTATAGCTGTGAGGCGTAGATGTGGTCAGCCGAACAGGGATAATAGAGTCAGATATGGGTTTGCTGTTGTGTGCAGAGGCCAAGGGTCGTGAAAGTACGTTGAGAGGAAACATAATATTTAACCTCAGCTATTCGATAATTTTTAGATGAAGGCAATTTGTATATGAAACTGTAGTTGTATTAAAACACAGATATTTCTAGTAACAAGTTCAACCTAAAATCGTCGGTGGGAATGCAGCATGCCTACTTCTAAAGCAAATTTATTATCCCTGTTGCCGGGAACATCGAGGAGAACAACTTAAACTGAATGCTGTGCATTTTGTGACCATGTTGCATCAATTTCAACTAGAAGGGAACTTTTAATATTAAGCACGTCAACGAAATTGACTGGAAATTGCAAACAGGTATGGTTTATATCAAACAATTATTCTGAGTCCAGTATCCACTGCTTTAAAGGATTGAAAACACGGAGCAAATGATATACCTATGTGCCTAACTGGATAAGCAAGGAAAGGAAACTTGGAAAGGGAAATAACACTGGATAATCAAATAATTCATAATCATATACCTCCATGAGTAAAACAAAATACTGGGATCAGCCTACATAGTACCTTCAGTCATTGAAAACTCAAACAAATACACAAAGTTGTCACAAGTTCTCGATGTCATCCTAAAGGCTAGAGCTAATTAAGGTAAATGCGAGGAGTCGATGTTATCAATTAATTAGTCAATGCAACCATAAAACCACATTATGTTGTAGTCTACGTTTCAATATGAGACAGTCTTGATATAGCTCATCGAAAAGTGTCAAATCCTCAGCACCAGTGCCAAGGCATTACGTAGTCGAGAATATAAATTAGGTATTAGTTGTAACCAAAACATTGCCCTGAAAGGCAGCAAATATGAGAAAATTTCGCTGGTCAGGAAACAGAATAAACAAAGACTGAATAACAGAAAACAATTAAGTGAATTCATAAGGATTGTCCAGTTTAAAATCAACGTAAAGGAATACAATTATAATCATGATGTCAAGGCCTGGACGCCTGGTACACGAGCTGACTCGTGACACGTAACTGAAACTGAAACAGCACACAAGAGAAATACAGCAATGTTGCTTCACTTCAAAAGGGAAGATTTAATAGCGCTCGATTTTATAACTGTGTGATCCATATGAAATTGCGCGGCTCCCAAATAAAATTTTGAAAATTCGAATTTTGAACTTTAATCAACTAACTTTAATCAACTTATTTTGGCCAGAAATTGCAAAAAAATCAATTTTATCACGAAATTGGTGGATACAGCATCCATGCGTAGCTAAATGCTGCGCGCGTCGCGCGCGGCCGCTGGTCAAATTACGACGCCGAATAGCGTGGCATATGAATTGCGCGCGAAACTCAGGTGTTTAATACGCCGTCGATAATAACCACTGAAACAACTCGTCGTCGACTAAATGCAACCACAGGTACTCTGCAAGAAAGTCTGCTAGACCAGTTATTCTTTTTACTGATGAAAGTCTTGTGAATGAATTTGCTGGTCCCCATCTTGGTAAAAGTGATCATGCCACTTTTAACAACAGAGCTAAATGTGTCACACCCTGCAAATCTCGAAGAAAATAAAGCCTCAAATGAAGAAAGAAGATGCTGGTCAAAAGTTGATGCTGAAGAGATCTTGAAATGGTCACAAGAACTTGAATGGGATTTTCAACAAGATAATTTTGAAGATATGTCTGTTAATGATATGGTCTGAAATTATGTATAATATAAATGTTTTAACTGACAAGGTTCCATTGCAAATGAATATGAACAATATTGATATAAATTATAACACTCCTGGGCAAATAGATCAGTTAAAAGAGCAATTAGATATAAAAACAAAGCTTGGAATGTTTTTGATGCCTGTCCAACCATTGAAAATTGGAGTATTGCTCTAGAGAAGCAACAAAATTTTGAAAAATTGGATTGTAATGCTAGAGTTACGTAAATATGAAAAGAAAGTCACAAAGAATCTTAAGCATAATTCACGTGCTTTCTTCTCATATTTGAGATCACAAAATAAAGTAAAAGATATTATAACAAATTTGGTAAGACCTGATGGCTCTCGTACTACTAATGCTAAGGAGATCGCTGAGTGTCTTGCTGATACTTTTAGTTCAGTTTTTGTTGAAGAGCCTCATGGTCCTTTGCCAAAAGATTGTTATAATAGTGAAAATATTAACAAATGTGAAGATATTGTGATTAACTTTGTTGATGTTTATAATGAATTGAGAAATCTTAATGTTTATAAGAGTTTTGGTCCTGATGGTACATCCCAAACTATTGAAATCGTTAGCTGAAAATGATAAATTTGTACAAGTAATAACAACATTGTTTAATAAATGTGCTAAAGAAGCTACAATCCCTGACATTTGGAAAGAAGCCAACATTGTATCACTCCATAAAAAGAATTCTAGAAATGACCTAACAATTATAGAAGCCTGCATCCTCACTTGTATCTTATGTAAGGTTTATGAAAAGTTAGTCAGAGACCATATTTTGAATTTTGTTGAAAGTAACATAACAACTGATCAACATGGTTTTATTCCTAAGAAATTGCTTATCAAATTTGTTGGAGACTGTGGATACTGTGATTGATTTACTTGATAATGGCTTGCCAGTAGATGTACTTTTTTGATTTATGAAGGCCTTTTGACAGTTCCCCCACTATATAGACTTTTTGTTAAATTAGAAAACTATGGTATTAGTGGTAACAACACATTATCAATCATCCAGAATTTTCTTTACTGATAGAATTATGAAAACATAGTAAGGGGAGAATATTCTGATCCTGGGTGTGTAAAATCTGGTGTTCCTCAAGGTTCAGTTTAGGACCTTTATTGTTTGTTCTCTACATCAACGATTTACCTACGGGATCAGAAATGTCTCTAAAATATTTGCTGATGATTTGAAGGTTGTTGTTAATGCCAAGCTGACTATAAAATCACTAATGATGATTTGAAGTCATTAGAATGCTGGGAAGCAACTTGGCTTTTAAACTTTAATATTGATAAATGTAAAGTGATGCATATAAGCTGAATAGTAACCCAAGAAATAAATATGTATTAGATGGTGTAGTATTACAGGAAACGTACTGAAAGGGACTTAGGTGTAATGGTAAAAAATGATGACCTACAATGGGATTGCAATATTAGTAAATGTATAAAAGATGCTAATAGATCAATAGCTTGGATTAGCAGAAATGTTATAGATAAGGACATTGATATAATGTTGCGAATTTATAAGGCAATTATTAGGCCTAAACTAGAATACTGTGTTCAAATTTGGAATCCCACCGCTCACCATGGAAATTGGGGTACCATCTTGGAGCTGGAAGGAGTCCAGCGTCGTTTCACTAGACTTATTAATGGCATAGGTACACTTCCTTACAGTGAGCGGTTGGACAGGCTAAAATTAACAAACATTAGCTGAAAGGAGAATAAGAGGAGATCTCTATAGAAACATTTAAAGTTGTTAACAATAAGGTCCAGTATGGTCAGAACTTGTTTAAACTTGGAAGAAGTAGAAGAAATCTATTGATGCCTAGAACAAACTCAGGTGTAAATTTGTCAAGAGATGTTAGTAGATTGAATGATAATTTTATTTCAGAGAGAGTTAGATCTTATTGGAATAATCTGCCTAAATCTGTGAGAGAAGCTTCTGATGTAAACCACTTTAAAACAAGTTTGGAGTACTATAAAAAGGAAACTGATACTCTTTGTCATGACAATTTCTGGCATATTTCTTCATTGGTATTGGAAAAATAGAAGGGAGCAATTATTTGACAAATAAGGTGAAATTTAATGAGTATTTAAGGAGTAACCCATATGTAGCTAAAAGAAAAGGAATAAATATTAGTTATTGACTGGAAAGCTTGTTATGTTGTTTTTACTTTTTATAGGTGCAATAGTGTAATTCTTTAAGTTATTACTCAACTGCTTAAATTATTTGATAATTCATAATTGACAGAAGTTACCTTTTATCACACTTTGTATGTATATTTTGGTTTTTGATGTTTTATTTATTTTCATGGTTATCACAGGGTCTGCATGAAGTTTTTTTTTTAAATTTCACTATCTCATAAATCTATCAACAGTTCTAAATTAATTTTGTTATTTGATTTTTAAATGTTCTTGAAAATTGAATAAATGGACACCTGGGTTAAAAGGCGTGTTTCTTAGTGGAAGCTAATGTTTTGATATAATGAAAGGAAGCGTGATGGTTTAATACCACAGTTTATTCTGTTTCTTCTATTTTTCTAAAAATAAAACTTTGCTTATTTAAATTTAAACCTAAGGGACTTTGGCCCCCACCAGCTCAAAAAATGGCATGTATGTGTGGGATGAGTCTGGGTGTCATGTACTGTGTAATTTGAGATACCTGGAATCAATGAAGCCTGTGTATCCAAAACGGATACACAGGCTTTCAAACTTGCCAACCCTGTTAACTTTTTCATTTTAGCTTAAAAATTAAGGCAAGTGTGCCATGTTCTTTGGCAAGTGTGCCATAAGGTTAAGTATCTTATAGGTTAAATATATTTTGTTAACGGATTGTTTGCATATTATATAAACAATTTTGGACATTTTTAGCCCCCTCACCCTCCATGATCAGACATAATCACGGCCAAAACCCCCTCTTTTAGGAAAGTGTTACGTAATCATGGCCCAACCACCCATCCAGATTTTTTTCTGATTTGATGATCATTTTCATGAGTCGACAGTGAACAGAACCTTAGATCCAGATCACAGTCCCTCCCCATCTCCCTGGCAATGCCACAGAACCCATCATCCAGCTCAGAGTCTCAGCCCATCTGCCTCCCAAGCAGAAAGAACTTAAGTGCCCAACAGAGCCCCCACTACTGATGATTGTAGAAGCTCCTGATGAATCCAGACCTTTAATTGAACTACCACCCTCACTGGCCTTACCCCTATTCACCCTCCAGACCCTCAACACTTGGCTCCCCTCAACTTGGACAATTCAACCATACCATAAGTACCTTCAGAATCTCAATATCTCGAGACTTTGTGATGCACCCATCTTCATCTGGAATCTTCCTGTGGTGTCAGAGTCAGAGAATCCATCAAACCTGGGAGGGAAGAGTTCATAAAGGCCCTTAACATTGCAACAGATGCTTCACAGACAACTGCAGCTTCCTACACCTTCATGAAAAAGGATTGATTCCTGGAAAATGAAGCTGAGGACATACACCAAGACCAGCTCTGGCCTCAGTTCTATGGAAAGAAAGGCGCCCGTAACGTTCGTCGGTCGATCGAATGGAATTGGTCAATCGATCAACTCCATTGGAACAAATGATGTGTTTTACTGGTCCCTAATGACTTGAATCGTGTTTGAATTAGCAATATTTTGTTGTTTCCCTACTAGCTCGAAGATTTTCTATCTAAAACACATCAGTCGATCAAATGAAGTTGATCAATCGACCAATTCCATTCGATCGACCGGCGAACGTTACGGGCGCCAAAGTTCTGCAAACTTCTAATCAAGCACAGAGCAGGAAACCTTGTGTACAGAGACACACTATAGAGGTTTGGAAGAAAAACATAAGGAAAATAAATTCTTTCAAGGAAAATAAATTTATTTTTAATCATCAAAGGGCAGCACTAAAGGAACTGTACATTCTTAAACATATTGAATGAAATATTTATGCTTTTCAGTGAGATTATAGTCTAGAATACATCATATTTGAATTAAAAAGAAATCTTTCTTCAAGACATCAAACTGCAAGACTTTTCTCCAACTACGTACTTGAACACCAACATGATCCCTTTAGGTAATGCAATGTGGAGAGCAGTAGGATCTAAGTGAGTCACACCAAGATGAGTGGTGTGCACTGTGCAGGCATCTTCAGTCAGATACCTAGCTCAGCTTTTGGGGTGTTTAAATTGCAAGAGCTTTTTATGAGGTAGGCCCCAGCAGTCACCCCCTGTTACCAGGGTGTAGCACCGTCAAGTGCAGTTACCACCTGCCTGAATGAAACTGAAACTAGCTCTTTGGTCTTTGTATGTGCTCCAAGCATCAAGAAATTAAGCAACACACTTAAGAAGACCGGTGCATGGATCTGGGTTATTTGTGACCTTTAACATTGCACATTAATGAAATTTATGAGAGTGGCATGCATCCTGATCCAATACTCAAGAGACAATGCTGAAAATCAGGTTCAAAACATATTTGAATTAAAAAGAAACCTTTCTTCAAGACATCAATCTGCAAGACTTTTCCCAACTACATGCTTGAACAACCAACAGGATCCCTTTAGGTAATGCAATGTGGAGAGCAGTAGGATCTAAGTGAGTCACACCAAGATTTATACTATAATACATCATAGATTTATACTATTTTAATCACTTAATTATGAAATTTTGACAATTTTTGTGGAACCAGTCAATTTTGGGCTGGAAATTTTCTTGAAAATTTGATTACGTAATCATCCCCTGAACCCCTTTTTTAGGCAAATATCAAGAAATTATGTCCAGTTCTTTTACAGATTTTTTATGCTTTCAAGTGACATTATATTCTACTGTATAGAACATCACTTATTTATACTATTTTGATCATAATTATGAAATGTTGGCTTCTTTTTCTGGAAACCAACAAAATCCTCGAAATTTTTGTAAAAATGAATATATTTTGATAACCCCCCACTCCCGGTAATCAAACTTAATCATTTGAAAACCCCCTCTTCCTAATTACATAATGTGATTACATAATGTGAAAAATCCCTTAATCTGATGAACCATTGATTAAATTGAATTGCATCAACATTTGGTTGATACAAATTAAATGGAGTTTTGATTTGACAACAGGGACTTGTTATCATCATCTTATGAAAGTTACCAAATGTAATAGTTTTCTGCTTATCTTAGTAACAATTGATAACTGTGGGATTTTATGAGTGCAATTTTGATAAACTTGCACTCATTAAGTACACAATGATTAAAATGTTTTTGTTCATAATGTTTTGTTCAATGACAAACTTGCATTAATTGAGTGCACACATCTTTAAGACTTAAGTGTGCACCAATTACGTGATGCAGTTCTTAGTGTGCTAAGGTATAAGATTATTATTTGCTTATAAGATTATTATTTGCTTTATGCCTTGCAACCCTTCCATACAAGACTATTACAAGGTTCTTTTGTTTTGAAATTGAATCAATTTAAGTTGTGAACCAAAATCAAATTTGAGTTCATGACAAGTACTCCAAATCCAAACAAGTCTTACAGCCTTGATTCACTGAGAAGATCATTCAATCATTTCAAGGGTTCATCTAAACAAAAAGGGGTGAGATTCTATAATATAATTTATTATTGAGATTTTATTCTTTAATTTCAATTCTATTGTATAACTCTAATGTTGCATTTTACTTTCAGTAGTTTTAGTCAAGAATTAATCATCGGCATTTACTTCCCTATGTAGTTAGCCATTTCCATGTAGTTATCTCAACCACATCCATATTCCAAACCTAATTCAAGTAATTTTATTTAAATGTTTCGAAATTTTCAGGGTATTCTATAATTTTAATATCCCCAATTAATGTCAAACTAAATATCATTAATATCAAGAACTATAATTCGATACAAAACATTCAATTTTGATTGTTTCATCTTTCAATTCCAGGCATCAGAAGCATGGCCATACAAAGGTGAAATGGACTCTCAGTCTTTATTCGTGAGTCTGATCAATTTATTTAATTTTTCATAGACTACAGTATAGAGGTTGATTTTGTTATATTTTGAGTAATCTAATCTTGTTTGGAATGACAAGAGGAGCTTCTTCCCATCACCATAACATGATAATGATTGATACGAGACACTGCCCAGCATTGATTTAAAAGGGGAAATAAAACTACGCTAGATGTCTTAATAAAATGTTTTTTACGGAACCTCACGGTTTCAATTCCTGCCTTATAGAGTCGTACATTAACATACAAAGATACAAATAATGATGGCTCATTATCGATTAATGTTGTCTGATATTTACTCACACTCACTCATTGTCCAAACTGTTACATCCTTCTCAATATCTTTCATAGTGCTGCTGTATTACATTCTCACGACATAATGCATCATTCGGGTAGCTCACTCTTTCACTTAGAATGAGTGGCGGAAAGTGCGTGCCATTATACCTAACAGAGTAAAAGAGGCGTGTAGGGCTCTAGCTATCATACTGTGGAGTATGTTATAAACACACGCATGCAATACGTAACATTGTTATACTAATACCTTATAATATGAGGCTGCGTGTGCTCACCATTCGCTTTAGTGAGATAGTCGGATTATTGCAATATTACATATAGACCGGCGTCCGTCACATTATATATCTCTTTATTTGGTATTGATGTTAATTCGTAAATGAATGTGAAATGCAATCCGTGTGTCGTCTGTGCTGTATGGCAGGCTAAAATGTCGCCCGTCCAGTTGACAAAAACGTCTGTGCGTTGAATAAGCAAGACTGCTATCACATGAAGATTGAAGCATTGACTAATTAATGTTAATAATGCTTCATTGATTGTGAAATAACTAATTAAGTCATTACAATTTACTTTTGAAATGATTTAAATCGTTGTAAAACGTGAAGCCAAATTTTAGTTTTCCTCTGAATAATATGTCAATTGCATCATCACTCAGCTAATTCACGATTCAAAATAGAACGTACTTATCTGAAAAGATATGTAAATTATCCCACCTCCCTCCACCTGGCGCATGTGTAGGTACTAATAGATCTATCCTGAGGTTACACTCGCACTACAAAGTGCTGTGTATGTGATAATATGCAATTCATCTTATCGTCATCGCCATATTAACATCCAGATTGTTCACAGAAAATTTATCAAAATTCGAAGAATAAACTAAAACTGCTAACAATTCAAACGTGAGGACTGCTCAGGTCTATTTTCCTCATAAAGCTTGGGGAAGCTTCAAATTTCGAAATATGATCATTCTCTATTTATCAATTAATCTGAGTAAATTCTGATATTTCTTGTGAGGACATGGTCTGGTCGAGTGTTTTCATCACGTGATAATGTGCTTTATTAGGTATCATTATTTTAATTTTGAAATTACCACAATGCACTTTAGGTCAAAGAAAGTAAGATTTTCAATGGTTATATACTACTTGGTCTTCGCTTCTTAACAAAGTTTCTCTTTGAAGGGAGCCTTAATATGGCAGCGAATTAGAGCAAACCCACGTCAATCGGTATTGCAACAATCAATTAAATCAGATTTGGATACCGCGCTATTGTACCTGGAGCTGGTTTCGCAAGTTACTACAACGCAATACTTTCTAAGGGGGAATAATTGCACGCTATGTCAGTGATGTGCTACTTGAGACTGTACTTTACAGACCACCAGCTAAAACATACCCGTTCACAAGCCGTGGGGCTGAGAGTTTCAGAAGTTTAGTCTGATAAGTCGACATAGGCTGAGTTGGAGTGGCTTTAGTACAGCTTATATTGAGAGATTAAGTGGTAGAATTGATTGATATACCCGACCCGAGAATTGAGGTTTTTGTAACCTCAACAGTCTAAGTAGTGTGCTGAACTCCATGTACTATACTCTTTTAAAAGCATATCTTAAATATCATAGTGCATCTACATTTCATTCCAAAGCCCTTATGGGTGTCCCATCATGGAATTTTTAATAAAATCTAAATCTAATAGATAGACAGATACGAAGCTGCAAATTCTCAGCATTCAAAAATGCAGCAGCATCGCGCTCACGGCGCTATCTTTCCTGTATGTAATCCTGCACTGTGATTTTGTCGTGTCGTTCCTGTGATCCCGTGTGATTTTGTTGTGTCGTTCAATCAGATCGCTATATTATTCTCCGGTAACACTCTCAGTAATTAGTGTCTAATTATGTGTAGCTTTTACTACTGTACAATGCTGTATAACCACTGTACCGTGTGGTGATGTGTGATGTACACAGGGGTTCAGGGTGGTATCCAGAGGCAAATGATGATTCATTAGACTGGTTATTTCTAATGCGGAATGATTTACCATCATAAACAGGTCAACTTATGATATGTAATTTTATGTAATTTAGTGGTTGAAATCTTGTAATTTATCACTTAATGTGATATAACGAATCTTGCGTTTTTCAGAATCAATTTGAAATTCAATATACAGCTTCACATTAGTTGAATTGTTAACTTGTTAATACTCATCCGCCATTTGTATCCATTAAATATCTAATTTATTATCGCACACGTCAGTATCCTGCAGGAACTGGGAATGAACGTCTCTCTTTTGTTACATACTACACCAGGAAAAGATCGTTTGATTTGGTCAATTTGCCACTTAACTCACTGATAACGATGTCATTTTCAGTCAATACCAAGCACAAATGCATACCTTTTCTGCTATTTCCTGAGTTACAATGGTGACGCCTGAGCCGTGCGAGGCTGCTGCCTTCTTCACTAAACCAAAGTCGTATATACCCATACATATATACCCGTATACCCATACAGGTGTATGGTATAATGGTATATGCCAAACATAAGAAATACTGAATATCGATTTTTATAATCCAGAGATCAGAGTGGAGAGTTACATTGGTTTCTCAGGCGGCTGTACATTGCTACTTTAAATGTAATAATATAAGTGTACGTGTAATTGTATTGCCTTGCTAATGCATGGTAATAAGGTAACAGTTTGAGTTTGTATCATCACATCTTCGGTACCAACGGTTCCTTCTATACCCCGCGCGCGCAAAAAATAGGCGGTTATTTTCATCAATTTGGCAGCGCGCATAATGTTAATGAAGTTATTGCGACCGCCTATTAATTCTGAGCACATACCAAAGCACATTTTATATTTGTTGTGTAACGAAACAGTTTGAGCGAATATAATATGTACCAAAACACATTTTATTTGTTATTGTGAGCTCAGTATATTACCCTGCTTTCCAATTAATGAGAGAAAGAATAGAGGCAATCCGCAATTAATTAAACACCATCACCTTTTGTTTACAATACACGGGCCATGTTTACTGTAATATACAAGGGCCTTCCAGTGTTATATGAACAGTGAATAGTTGTGTGCATTCTGAGTGTAGTAATACGGTTAGTAATAATGTCGAGCCCCAAACGGGGCGAGCCATTATTACGAACCGTACTAATACTGTTACCACTATAAGACAAAAATATTCTGATATAATGTTTCGAAAACCACTCTTTTTTCGCATTTTTGCAACAAAATATTCCCAAATATATAGCAGTTGGGTATTACACCAAGGTTTTGTATATATGTGGAGAGGAAGTGTTGGGATGGTGTAGGTAGGGTAATATATTAGAACTAGCTAACAGCTTGTATCTACAATATTAATCACTTGCTTCATGAAGTCAGCTTGGAATGCGTAGGAGTGATTGCTTCACCTAGGTATCACATGCTGGGTATCACATGATGCTACCGCTTACCGAGGATTATGAAAACCAACAGATATTCGCGGAAATGCACCACACAACAAACGTTGTAACTGGAGGTCATCTATATAATAATTGCCTTTCCATAGCATTGCCTTTACATAGCATTAGTTAATCCATGATATTAATTATGAGAATAACTCATCAACTGAAAGTCCAGTTAAAATTTATTTTAGACATATAGATTCTTTGTCAGATGACGATTTCCCCTCAAAAACCGACTAAAAGTATTAAATAGGCTTCCTACAAATGCACTACAGACACATACACAGGACGCACGAACACTTTGAAATTATCAATATAATAGATTCGGCAGCATTGATATGCATAATGTACATGTGAAAAGTGAGGGAACCTGACTAAGGTTGGTAAGTAGTTTGGTGGAGTTTTTAAACTCATTTTGCTGTCAGTTTCCGGTCTAAGCTATTAATTCAAACATTTTGTCGGATACCATTTTCAAGAATTTTAGATATCAACTCATCTTCAATGGGAAGACGGAAAATGTAATTTCCTGCAATAGGTAAGGTATGACATTGTGACTGGTCTGTTCATTACTGGAGCTTTCTTAAACCTCACCGCTTACGATTGTTGACCGGAACTTACAGTAAATTATGAACAAGTTTAAAACATGTTTCGATGTATAATTATTGTACGTTTTTACTTTGTGTTTTTGAAATAAATTAAAGTTAATTCAGACATACATTCGGTACCTAAATAGTTTCTGTCAGTACCAGCAATTAGACTGTGTTTATCATGCCAAAATACGATGCTGTAGAACATTATACAAGTTTGCAATGTGTGTATTCAGATGTAACGCACATGCACGTATCAAATTACATGGTGTTCCAGTTTAAATGTTTTGAAGAATTCTCCAAGGCTTTTAATAACAGTCCGGCGTGATTTTAAGGGTGTAGGTCCCATTTTATTCTAATTCGCAGAATATATGTATGCGCATTATTCGGAATTCAGTTTGGTGATAAATTATTGGAATGTGACGTGTGGCCTCTTATTTCACTATTTCACGCACTGCGTTGTTGCCAATTTCTTGAGTATCTCTCAACAAACAGATAATGACATATTTAGTAACAGCCAATTATTAGCTAAATAATGAAATAATGACATTTAACAGCCAATTAAGCAATTACTGCCTCTATGGTACCGATAGATAAGTTCATAACAGTCACTCAACAACGTAACTAATGAAATGCTGGACTTCACGATGAATTTCTGATTAGATTATAAATGCTGACAAATATTAACACTAAATTTTTAATTAACTGTCAAAGTGGTCAGCTTTGAAATGAAGTCGGCTTACAATGAATTAAAATCAGCTCAGCTCAGTTATTAATTTCATGACGGCATCTCGTTGTAGCTCGAGTAATTATAAGAAATTCCAAACACAGCTAGGTATAAGAGAAGGAATATTCGGGAATTTCTATATGGCTGCGGCTAGCGAAGTGTTTTATCACATGTAGCATTTTGATTTTTGATAGTTAGTATAGACATAGCGACAGTTTGGTATGCTGTCATCCCTTCTTCGTAGTGTCATCATCATTGGTAAACATTATCTCTTTGTTCTGTTAATTACCTTTTTCTTTGCTAATTCGACGTCTGCGACCATCTACACATAGCTGACATACAATAGCGTGTATGTTAATTGTATACTCTTACCTAGTCTTACTTAGTCACCTATAAACCTACATACATACAATCATACACTATGTATACATACCCCTATACATAAGACATACATCATATACATACCCCTACTCATACATACATACTCAATGAACATGCCCCTATACATGATACACATTATACACCTATACATGATACACATTACACACCTATACAGGCGCGCCTCATCCAATTAGACTTGATTAACATATGTCACATACTCCTCCCTCCGCAAGAAGAGAATGGCATAACCATAACCACTTACTATAATAATATTTGGAGTATAATTTGACATAGCTTGGTACTGGCTACATCACGTGACACGTAGTCCACATACAGACCATGTGACACACAGTCACAGGTGTAATTGTGTCTGTATGTGTGTACTTACAGTGTGTACATGTATAAAATCGATGATGACAAAGTGTTTCCAGTAGTAACGGTAGGATAAGATTTTTGCCGGCGCTGCTGTCACATTTGAGTTGTTACGCAACACATTAGTCGACTGTATGTGGATAGAAGATCTGTTATCTCTCTCAAAAAGAAGGCGAGTTACAGGTCTTTTGACATTTTATTGTGCGGGATTTCGGTGTTGTGTGAATGTGTAAAAATGGTTTTGAGTGGTGAAACCAATATTGTAGATTGGGTTACATAACTACGTTTCCGTTTGTAAGTTTCCAATATTTTGTCTTGGCCTAATGGAGTAGATGTTCTAGCAGAATTGTCATGGAATCGTCATGATCTACATGGGGGTTCCTCTTCATTTTTGTCATGGATTTCCCGGTAATCCTTGAATTAAAGTATCCTCTTTGTCTCCTTGTGGCTTACATTATGTCTGCTTGATATCACATCCTAAGTTTTAGGACGTAATTATCACAGAGTGAAGTTGGTAATAGATCATGCCGAGTCGCCTCCTTGATTGGATGAAACCTTACCCGTATCATGATCTCATTTGCAGATATTCTTGGAAAATAGTTTGAGCTTTTTTGCGTTTCCTACGGCACGCGCGGCATGCTTTGTCGAGGATCAATAGGTAAATCCACATGTAGAATCATGACAATTTTGGGCTAGAACATCTACTGCGCTCGTTATTTTACGCCGTTTTTACGTAACGCGCAAGTCTTGAGAATAGTGCTATGATGCGCGCGCACGTACGTATTTATTCTGCTTTTGTGGAATTTTGGAGAACTAAAAACACGAAAATGTACATATCGGTGATAGAACTTCCCACATGTCGAGTGTTTTTTGTGCCATCTGGTATACTGTAAACACAGAGTGGGTATGTAATCATGGGCAATACACACATATTCATTGTTAGTTACAAGTTTCATGATTTATGTTGCTAGCTACCCAAACACACACTGGTGCTATGGAAGCAAGACACCTGGGTAACTTAAAACCACAGAAAAGAAACGAGGTGGTTAACGATTAGCCCAAATGACACTCACACACAGGGTCACACGCATACCTAACACACAGATTTTATAAACCTAACAGGTGTGTGTTACCCTCTATAACACACTCTTACACACATACAAACATACAGCATACACTCTCATACATACATCAAAACATACATACAGAATACATGCTCATTCAAACAAACACACGCACCTAACCATACTGTCGTCATTGTTTACAGGGTAAAAACATCGCGCATTACTGGCATTTTATCACCTCACTCTCTCTTAACCCTTTATTAAAGTATGTGTAGTGAGCTATTTTGTAGAGAATAGTCTTGCTTAATTCCCGATAATTAGCATGGCATGGTAGGTGTAAAGCTCTATAATATGATGTACGTTTAAAAAGCTACGTGGAATGTGTGTATTAGATCTTATTCGCGAAAAACACAAGGGAAAAACTTCGGATATATCTTGCACCCCGGAAACCAAAACAATAGATTGCTATTTCGATATATGTTAGACGGTAATAATATTCAAAAGGAGAAACAATATCATACCTCATAAAAGAACCCTCGAAAGAGTTTATGATATAATCAAACGCTGAAACAATCCCTGAAAAACGCAGTATCACGAAAGAATGACAATTCGCAAGTCCGAAGTTTACATCGCTGCATAAAATGGCCAGCAGGACACACCGTACTGTTTGAGGAAGCAGGCAATAAAATATTTACTTAAACGGTATTTTCACTGCCGTATGTTAATGCGGGATGGCAGCGCGCCAGTTTATATCTGTGCTTCACTTTCATTTCAGCCCTAAATTTAACGTAACGCATTGGCCCCGTGAAATGAATTGCTGTAATTTTACAGCCGTTTTTACAGCAGGTGCGTTGGGCTTCCTTGGGTTTGCGGTGTCTTTGGAAAAGTAAATGTTTAGTAGGCGGAAACTTGCTCAGATAGCTGAATTGTTGTTTGATATTTCGAATGTTTAACCAGAAAGTTATTAAGGCATCATTACAAACAATAATTACTCTTTAGCCCGAGATTGATGAAAAAGTTTCGTTTGTTATTAGATCTAGATGACGAAATCGACCCTGTTACAGAGTTATATGGCTGTTTCCGTTTTGTCATAATCGACTTGTCTCGTTAGTGCATGTCTACTTTGTACTCATTAATGACGACATGAAACCATGTCAAGTGGAAGGCACAGGGGAAGCAAGATAATGGCAATTAACTGCGGTAAATTTATATTCGTTTTACTGCATCCTTGCTGAACTGCTTCCAACTCATCATTAATCTGGTGTTTGTCCTTGTTAACTTTGGGCTTTACCAAAAGTCACAGAGATGTATAATTGAAATTATCCTCTGTTTAATACAATAAGTAATCGTAAGTAATTGCACAGTCTACAAATTAACAGTTTTGTGGCAAGTTTATCTCATAACGTACAGCATAACTTATCTCAAAAGACATCTTCTGTCAATCTTCTTGTGGTCAATGTGACCAGGTGGATGGCGGTTGTTTCGTTCTGCGGTGAGTGAATCCCCATGTATGCTCAGCTCTAGACTTTTTCAAAGATAGCACCTTTATACTTTGAAACACCTAGATACACCTTGAAACACCTTGCTTACAGTGCACATGCTCTTTTAGACCCTGAAAATGATAGAAAGCCCAATTTGCGATCCTGTTTGCGTCGACTCGTGTAAGCATAACAGTAAACAAGTCATCATCGGTAAATGTTGCGCTAATTCTTTCGTTCCTAATTCTTATGGGGAGCTTGTAGTTTGTATCATGATGCAAGTTCGCTAAGTCGGTGTTTAGTCCTCTCACCAGATGTTGAAAGCACACACAAACAGACAGATAAACAAACGAAGCAAAGCACAGACAGACAAACGAAGCAGAGCTCACTAATCATTAGGGGGGCTGGATTTGACGTTTGTACACACCCACACCGGGCCCCTGTTATGCGTGTTGTTATGTGTTGTCATGTGTTGTCATGTGGCTTCATACACATGCGGGGAACCAATCATTTGACTTACCTTCCAAAGTTGGGTTGCACGGGTTACACTGTAACCGAGGGGATTTTTTTCAAAAGTGAGGGGATTTTGTCAAACTTACCTGTGTGTGAACCAGTGCCCAGAATGAAGGCCTCAATTCCACCAATTCAAGAGATGTGAGAGCATTTTCCTATCAGTTTCGATGAAGTGAGAGTGTTGTCTCACTTTGGCCCTCACTTTTATCATTCCAATGAGTGCCTTTTCCTATCAACTTGTAAGTAGTGTGTGTTTTCTCACTTTGGCCCTCACTTTTATCATTTCAATGGGAGCCTTTCCCTATCAACTAGTGAGAAGTGAGTGTTGTCTCACTTTGGCCCTCACTTTTATCATTTGAATGAGAACATTTTAATATCACCTTGTAATGAGTGAGTGTTTTCTCACTTAGGCCCTCACTTTTATCATTTGAACGAGGGCCTTTTCCTATCAATTTGAAAGAAGTGAGGGTGTTCTCTCACCCTGCCATTATTTGAATAAGGGCCTCCATCAATTCCGAAGAAGTGGGAATATCCTCTATTACTGTCACTTTGGCCCTCACTTGGTGCATTTACATGAGAGCCTTTTTCCATCAAATTGGAAGAAGTGATAGTGTTCTGTCACTTTCATCATTCAGCTTCGGATGTGAAACCTTGAAAATTTTTACCTGGAGACACACCCAGACATGTGAAACTTAAAACTTAAAAAAAATCGCCTGCAGCGGGCTGTTGTAATCAAATTATTCATAACCAAATTGATCTTAGAGGCAGGTTGATGTGCAAAAATCCTTGAAAATTTTCGCCTGCGGCGGGCTGTTTTGATCAAATTATTTTACTGAATTGATGCTAGACACAGTCACAGAGGTAACACCTTCAAAATTTTCGCCTGCGGCGGGCTGCACTGAATTGTAATCAACTTGTGTTACTTAATTGGTCCAACACACAATTTCTCAGATGTAACACGCTCGAAATTTGCGCCTGTGGCGGTTGTCGTACTCGAATAATATTAAAACATGACCCAATTGATCTTGGAGGAAGATTCATGTGCAAAAAAAACCTTAAAAATGATCAAATCATTCTATTTAATTGATCCCATACAAAGGACACTCAGAGGCAAAACCTTGAAAATTTTCGCCTGCGGCGAGCTGTTGTTAACAGTGAATTATGTTGCTTGATTGATCTTGCACACAGTTCAGATGTTAAAGTTTCAAAAATTTCGCCTGCGGCGCCTAGAAAGGGACAGTTGGGATACTGGATTGCCTTGAACTTAGTGATTAATTGATGCTGCTTTTGTGAGAAAAGCGAGTCGTCACTAAAATCTTTCAAACTTTGGGGAGCCTTAAAAAACATGAAAAATTTTGGTTGAAAGTGAGGGGATTAGGTATGGTGTAACCAAGGGGATTTTCCCTTTTGGAAGGTAAGTCATTTGAGCGGAAATGATGAAAAATCCAGGACCATAAACGCGGTTTAGTGTTTAAGCTGATTGCTCCTGATAGTGTAAGACATGTGTTTGAACAGGTGTTTGCCCCCCAATCTCACGCAAAGAGAAACGTACATCATATTGGGGAGAGTTATAGTAGAGGAACTATATTCTCTCTATTTTCAGTTTCCGTTGGGTGGTTTCGTTTATTGCCATCGACGCATTTTTAAAATGTGAACTTGCCTAAAACATTTACGATAATTTAGGTGTCAAAGCCCATCAAGTACAATTTATTGCTCATTATTATATCATTATATACGACTGTACTATAATTCAGCGCTTTCAATATTCGACCTGTTTCATATAAGACGGCGGTGTTGTTGTTGTTGAAATCTCGGACATGTACTGCACACATATTACATCGAGTTGCCGTGTTTTGGAGTCTTTGAGAGAGCTGGTGTTTGAAAGAACACCTTCTCTAGAGCATATTGTGAGGGTAATTTGTTCGTTTTTGTAGCGCAAATTGACGTCACGGACCCACATATATTGCTATTTTTATACTGCCTCACTCACACGACGAATCGTATATGTGCCCCTTATTGCTCGCCGTATTACTACACATTGTGTAGTAATACGGCGAGCAATAAGGGGCGAGCCATTATTGCGTAGGTTACTTATACTGTAGCCGCTATAAGGGACAAACATGTTTTAATTAGATTTATTTCGAAAACCACTCATTTTCAGCAGTTGCGCAACATGAAATATATCCAAATATATAGCAGTTGCAGTATTAAGAATAAAATATATGTGTGTGCCTGCTCCATAATGCAAGCTCGGTAATAGGTTTATTACCTCGCTTCATTGACTTTATATGAGAAAGGCAGAGACAAATGAATTCCTGGCCCCGAGCTACCCACTTCTAATACCTATATAAATTATGTAGCAGTCGTTCCTATATTTTATAGGCATACAGATTGAGACCATGCTCGTGATACTATTGGCTCAGGGTTGAGGAAGGCAAAGTTTGGGAGATTCATATCATGACTGATTTGTAATAGCTTACTTGTCACTGAGCTCTCAGTTATATGTATCTCCTACGAGCGGTAAGAATTTCTCAAAGATGCGTTCATAGCTCTATGAGTTACTCAGTTACTCACTTACGTACTTATATGTAAAGAACTTACAGATTGTGCGAAACGAGATTTGAGAATATGAGCTCACTCATAGCCAATCGATTATATATTTACAATTAATTGTCTGCGGGGAAGTATGACAATGAAAACCATTTCCTTGACAAATGAGATCAATTAGCGCAGGTGTATATTGCCGAAACGCGTACATGATTGGAATTTTCTGATTTGTGCTTCCATTCAATTGACGGTTGATGGATTCACGGTGCATAATTTTGCTTTCTGTTGCTCTCTTTCGTAGGATTCGTAACATGAAATAAAAGCTGTCTCTCCCCTGGGGTTAGTTATTTGTAGGCCTGGGTGTTATTTGATCATCGTCACATCCGTTACATTTGCACCCGTCGTAAAAGGGCCATTTTCAAAACAAGGAACCACTTCAGGGTTAATGTAAAACGGTTACCATAGCAACAGAGAGAGGAGGACTGTATATTTAGGTTCCATGATGCACGATGGCAGAAATACCAAATATCTCATCTTATTTTCATAACTATCCAACATATTATCATGAATGTATCGCGTCACTTGGTTTTGAAATTGTAAGTATTCGAATACTTACTAAAAAGTATGTATTATCAAAAGTATATAATTTCAAAATTATAATACTTTAATGCTTGCTTGATAGTTCGTGAGCGCGCTAGGGCCCGAAATTTGCTCTATTTAAGCATAATTATTGCATCTTTAGTGGCTCTCGGGCCATTCCTCTATTTGTAGTAAATAGTAATCTACCAGTATGAAATTGCATCATGCTTTCCTTTAAAATACTTCGAAATAGAAACATTGTTTTTTCGATGTGGCAAATTTTTCACAGCTCTTGTATTAAATGCAATAAAATGTAGAAAACAAATTCTCGCGACAAAAGTATTCTCACAATTTAATATTTCGCTTCTTTATGGCTTCGTGTTCGTATATTTCAGACCCAGGTTAAATAATTCCATGCATACGGTTTTGTCGTCTTGGTACCAATTCTTGACGAATGGACATGGAACGTATAGAAGTCCAATTTTTTGATTTAATCCTTGAACAAGTGGTAACGCTTTTTTAAACATTTATACAGAATAACAGAGCCATATAATGTAGGAAGCACCTCACAATACAACCTTATTACATACTTACATAGTCAACCCCTCCAACAATCCTAGTTTAAAGCACCCACTTATAAGCGAGGCATATGAATTTGTCTAAGTAATTATATATGAGAACGATACAACGAGGTCCGAATGATGAATGATTGTCATGGCTGAATAACTCCGCGGGCTTGTTAGCAATATAGTAGTATATTGAATGGCGTTCTCTACCTCAGAGGCTCAGAGAGGGGAATATTGCTCTGTTTAACTCTTCGTTACTACAGCTTTAATTTGTGTAGTATGTTGTACATTTCATCTCTGCGTTCAGTGCTGTCTTTAACGGCTCTCCTGGCGTCTAGACAATTTGCAGACTATTAACTGGTTATTCTTGACTGTTTCTTGACTATTTCTTGACTTTTTCTTGGCTCTTTCTTGGCTATTCTTTGACTTGTGATTAGTAAATAAAAGGAAACCAAAGAACCGACTTTTGCTATTGTTTCCTTGTCAATGACTCTGGAATGCTAGTACTCAACATCGTTTTACTACTCTTACTGTGTCGAGTTAACAGTTCAGCTACTTCTTGCTGATTAGGCGGCACTTTCGTCTTGCATGCACGTAATACACATATTATCCAAATCGTAAATGCATTAATTTTATCTAGAAATAATACGCGATAAGTTCTTATCATGCCATTCCATTTGTAAATCTTAGTTATGATACATTAATGGATTTTCCTTCTATTGTTTGCTGCCACTCCTACAGTCCTACATAGCATACACGGTATATCTAATTATTATTATTATTATTATTATTATTATTATTATATTGTGTTGTTTAAATTGACGGTCGTTGAAATCCCGCTCATCCACTCATCACTCTCTTTTTTAATGCGCAGCACTTTTTAAATTCATTTTACCACCTACAATCTATTTTTATATGATAAATTCTTTGCATAATCTTGGGGTAAGAATTAATATAAAAAAGACAGCGTTTAATATTCTTTTATTGCCCATATTTGAGCAAATGGTAGGCTGACCCAACAACCAACAAACCAACTGACTGCAACATTGTAAATATTCCCTGAGTTTCATGTGTGGGTTGATGTTAGCTGATCAAACTGTTATGGACAACATAAATATTACCTTACCCACAGGTCCATTTGACATCGATCAATCAGCGCGCGAGTTGAACGTATACTCGCGCGCTGATTGGCCAATGTCATGACGATTTCAGGATCCTATGGGTAAAATGTCACAGTGCTGTATACTCCCTTGTACTGCAGCTGTGATGGGTGATGACACATTTGTTCATAATCGTCTGTTCCGAAGATCTGTTACCAAAACTACCATTCATAAACTACAATTTTAGTGCAGTTGTCTGTTACATTAGTACAGGAGGATGTAGTATATTCAACTGCTGTTGGTTTTTTTTGTGTTAATGTATAGATGTGTGAACAATAAATTCTAATTATACTGTGTTTGTAGATGTTAAATATTTGCAGTTTGCTGTGTTCACATTCTCCACAGATTGTAAAATAGAGACAACAAATGGTAAAACTTTAGCTCCCTGTAATTTATATCGCTTAATATCGCTTATGACCTTCAAAAGGTGGCAAATATTCTCAGAAAGATTCTTCTTCGAATATAATAGGACGATAATGTATTGTACTACATTTAAATATTGTACTACATTTAAATGTTGTACTTCATTTAAATATTGACGAGTGTAATAATTGTGTACTATACCAGGGACCCAGGCATTGTTTGATCCAAGTCACTGGTGCAGGGTATAGGATAATGACAGGGCCAGCTCTCGCTCTTCTTTTTCTTGCCCCATTCCCCTCTCTCTCTCCCTTACACTCACCCCTCTCAGTATAAATTATACCAGGCTCTTATCAGGCTCTTATATATAACCCTCTATTCCTCATCTTAACGGACCCTCCTCTCATGCTCCCTTCTGCCTTTCATCTCATCTCCTGGAATGAATCCCCCTCTCATAATTGATAATCTCATACCATCTTCTGCCTTTCATCTCCTGGAATGAATCCCCTTTCTCTCCTCTGCCCCTCTCAGTCTCCCTCTATTCTTAATAATGCTCCCCTTCCCTTCTTTTTGCCTTATTATGAATTCTAATTATGCACTCTAATCAGTACTATCCCAATTTTAAACACCCTTTTGACCCTCTCTTTGCTTTTCCGACTCATGTTATCCAGTACAATCCTGCCATTTCTTCTCATTCCGTTCTCTCTCCTCTTATCTTTTCTTCCCAATCCGACCTCCTCTTTCCTTCTTTTCTAATTGCTACTTTATCCTTTCTCTCTCCTCTTTCCTTCTCCTCCCCTCCCTTTACTTCTTCCCTCCCTTCGCTCCTCCCCCCTTTACTCCCCCTTTACTCCCCCTTCACTCCTCCTACGCCTTAACTCCTCCCCCCTTTACTCCCATTCCTTTCCTCCTCTCCCCGTCGTTTTCTCTCCCCGATCTCCTCCTTCCTCTCTCTCCTGGCACAGTATCCTGTAAAGTTGCTTGGTACCATAACATAGCACATTGTGCTTTTGTTCTCGATACGCCATACGGCATTGTGTTCCTCTGATAATTGTTTGCTTGGAACTCTGTGCAGATTTACTAGGCGTATTGTTATTTTGCTCTCCTGAGATTGAGAGTATTTCACCGTGCTGTGTGTATCGTCTATTAGAAGCTCCAAAGAAGTCAGGTATATCCGGTTGTTTATATACCTTAGGTGTATTTATGTGGGGTAAAATTTGGGGATCATTCCCAAGTCATTGCTGATTGTTAGCATATGATGATGACGTCATTTTGAACTGTCTTGGTGCGTGAAAATATGGGGATTTTTCAAAAAAAATCACCAAATTACAACCTCCATAAATACACCTCCTAAGGTATATCTGTACGGGGGGGGTTCAGCGGTAAGTGGTATGGACGGCATCACACTTAAGGGCATGGGGGGTGGGTGGGTACTTCGAACTAGCGACCAGATAGCGGCAGACGATAAATGGTATAAATTTTAGGGTAAAATGCAGTAAATCCACTAAATTTGTTACGAAATTTGTGAAAAATTTGTCAAAAATGCCCATTTTCACAAATTTTGGATACTGAAACTGGATTTCTCGGCTGCTCCTAGCGCTCTTAAGTAAATTTAATTATGAATCAGGAATCTTAACCTTAAATTGGTGTGACGTCATCATGGACTATTACATGCTACAAAAGATGACGTAACCAGCTGATTTCTAATATCGATGATATATGCCAATGATTTGGCACAATTGTTTGAAGAATTCACGTGACATAAATGTTACTATGGAGATAAGACTTCAAAGTTTCAAGTTGATTAGTACCTAGTTAGTAAAAAAAGTTTTGAGTTCGTAAAAAATGTTGCGGGTCACATCAATACCTACCCATTGCACCCAGTGCAGTCTAGATAGTTCTAGGTATCTAGATCTCTAGGCAGTTGTATGGTAAAATTCTCTTGTGTTTTTAAAATCTGTAGCAATTTTGGGTATTAAATTGATTGTATCCCTAGAAAGGAATCACTTCGTAAAGAGTAAGTGACTTTATATATATTTTGATAAGAGTGAGAAACTAAGATTATATGAAACAAAGGGTCGCTTTTTGCAACCAATTTGTGGTCCCTGAAACAATTTCTGTAGCTTGTAGGGGTGGGTCTAATTTTCAGTTCAGCTTGACCAGTTACAGGCATGCCGCTATCTGGTGGGTGGGTGGGTGGTTGGGATTCTCGACCAGATAGGGTGATGCCGTCCTCCCACTTACTGCTGAACCCCCCCCCGATCTGTATATATAGTAATTACTTAATTCTGGCGTATAATGATGATCCAAAGAACTCTGAACTAAATTAATTGCTGTCTGATTTTTTATGATGTTCGAAAGAACCATATTAATTGCTGTCTGTGCCTGACAATCTATGCCTCTGGAACTTTATATACCCACCCACTCTGATATGCGTTTGGAATAAATAGGCGGTCGAAGTGACGACATTTAAATTATGCGCGCTGCCAAGTTGACGAAAATAAGTGCCTATTTTTCTTGCGCGGGCTATATCCACTAGTGGAGCTCTCAACTTTACCGGTTTAACTGAGCTGGAAATCGCTGATTGATTTTCTGTCAGGGTATCCCTACCTCTGGTCGTGTATAAGTTAGCTATAGCTGAAGATGACGTCATTATCACAGTTTAGACGGGTTGGTTGATGACGTTACACGGGATATGGTTCTGTGGTCGCGCGGCTCTAACCCACGTTGCTCTCTCTCTCATTGAAGGGGAGCCTGTGTATTTCCCTGACACTTGCTTGAGTTGAGTGTAACTGTGTGAAATGCTGTGTGTTGTAGTGTGTAATGTGTAGTTTGTAGGGTTGTGTCTTTGAGTGTAACTGTGTAGTTGTGTAGTAATGCTGTGTACTGTTGTGTACTGTGTAGTAGAGTAGTAGGTTGAGTTGAGTGTAGCTGTGTTCAGTGTGTTGTAGTGTGTAGTGCTGTTTGGTAGAGTGTAACTTTGTTGTGGTGCTTTTTAATGTCGTAACACTGCTGTGTAAGACTTTTGTTAATGTTTTCCTGTGTTGTGCTGACGTAGTAGAAAACTGCTGTTGCATTGTTATGTGGCAATGTTGTTGTTCACTGATGGGCCTGTGTTATTAAGGTTTGTTTTCATTCTTTCATCAGAGAGATTGCCTGTGAAGGTTGTTGGGATAATCCCAGTTTGTGGGTTTTAATCACGGAGATTGCCAGGTGTATTCCATGAAATGAAGACAGAAGAGGGGTTCAGTGATTTGGGCTTTCTCTCTCCTCACCTTCTTTAGATGCTTTGGCTTCTATTCTCTAGTGATATGTTCTATGCGGCATAGAACATAATATTCATGGTATAGAATTTATGCCATAAATTCCTTATATTCAATGCCAAATTTCAATGTGGCATTTGATATTTCATCATTGTACCTAGGTTAGAACTCTAGAAGAATAGAAGGGTATTATCCCTACTTTGTATCAATAATAAAATATGCTTGAGGAGAGTATCCGATTCTTTGTTGTCATATTGAGTTTTGGCTAAATCTTGGCTATTGTCTTATATTTACCCCCAAATTTTCTGCATTCGCCACTTCTAAGCCATCCTGGTGCTGCATCCCCCTGTGTCATCTATTCGACACTTCTAAACCACCCTGCATCTCACTGTGTCATCTATTCGACACTTCTAAACCACCCTACATCCCCCTGTGCCATCTATTCGACACTTCTAAACCACCCTGGTGTTGTATCCCCCTGTGTCATCTATTCGACACTTCTAAACCACCCTGGTGTTGCATCTCCCTGTGTCATCTATTCGACACTTCTAAACCACCCTGGTGTTGCATCCCCCTGTGTCATCTATTCGACACTCCTAAACCACCCTGGTGTTGCATCTCCCTGTGTCATCTATTTGACACTTCTAAACCACCCTGGTGTTGCATCTCCCTGTGTCATCTATTCGACACTTCTAAACCACCCTGGTGTTGCATCTCCCTGTGTCATCTATTCGACACTTCTAAACCACCCTGCATCCCCTGTGTCATCTATTCGACACTTCTAAACCACCCTGCATCCCCCTGTGTCATCTATTCGACACTCTTAAACCACCCTGCATCCCCCTGTGTCATCTATTCAACACTTGTTGCATCCCCCTGTGTTATTCATTCGACACTTCTAAACCACCCTGGTGTTGCATCCCCCTTATGTAGAGGAATTATTATTCCTTATTCGGGTGAGGCTGCTTAATAATAATAATAATAATGTATCGCATGTGACATTGAAAATCATTACCCTTTTCTCTTATACAGCAGCTGTGATCGTTATTTTCTGAAGCGAAGCGTTAAGTTTTCTTCTCATTTAATAATTAGATCTACTGTTGAGTACAGGAGTATTTATTACTTTATTACTCTTGGTCCGCGAGCGTCTGAATGGAGGACTTTTTGATTTCCTATTTCCCCCTTTTAAACTTTATAATCGCTTTTAAAATTCCTAATCGCTTTTAAAATGAATGATGACAATATGACCCTCCCATAATTTCAGCACCCCGGTGGTATTATACAACACACTATATATTATTTCGCCCGTATAAAGTACACCCTAATCCTCAGTATATCCTGTACCTTATCATTATGATTTCCTGGATGTTAAAATTCCCTGCTAATTATCCTGCCTCCTGTATTATAACAGCTGCTCCATCCCGGATCCCCCTCTCTCCCTCACTCTCTCTCTAGATGCCCCATCCCTCCCTCCCTCCCCTTCAACTATACTACAAGCCTGCTCTCCGTTGTATGTGTGGGTGAGATCTTTAGTTGGCTAGTAGCTCTGTATGTATCATACATCATCTTCTAGGCAAGGTGTGTAGTATGTAGTACGCCTCTTGTTGTAATGCCAGTGTCAAGTGGTATATTCTAGCTTTGTGTCGCCCAATTTGCTACCAAGTGGTGTATTCTTGCCTTGTGTCGCCCAATTTGCACTCTGTAACTCTGTAATATGCTTCTGGTATTAGAAGATCATGCCGAACGATGATTGTCCTGTTTTACTATTATTATTGTTACAAAGACTTAGTTACGAGTTTTACTATGTTTTGAGTTTAAACAAGTCCGAGGCCGAGGGATATGGCATTTTACAATTAGTCATGGCTAAGTTGAAATACCTTTCTATATAAATCAGAGTAAGGTCTATCTCTAGAAAAGAATCTGGAACTTGAAATTTCTGCTGGAATTACAGCTATGATCCTGCTCACGGTAGGAGCCATGCATTGTCAAGATAGTTTAAACAACCTGTTTACCACCCGAGATAAAACCGTAATTTACGCTAACTTTCCCCCTAAAATAGCTCGCTAACCAATATACCATTGTTCTTATTGCTAGGTCTGATAAACCAGATATATATTATATAGCTTGATTTCAACCCTTGAAGTTGGTGGTGTGGAGATCACCATTTGCATTTATTGACCCTTCCAAACACCTTGATAAGACCACTCAAAACCACCTGGTACACGAACTCTCAGTCTCAGAATGTCGAGGTGGTTTTAAAGTAGTAGATGGTTCGTACCGTGGGTATCTTTGAACGTTCTGAAACTTGGCTCTGAGAGCACATCTTGCCCCGTCAATAGTATCGGTAATTGCTGTCTGTTCGATGAGATGTTGGAAAGGGGCGATATTTAGGTCTTATGAGTCGATAATTCTGTGATAAATCAAAATTAGAAACTGCAGTTTTTACGACGAAATAAAAGCTGCTTCACATTTTGTTGCAAATTAGAAGAAAATCGAAATACTCACAGAATTATCGTATCTGTCTTTTCCCATGACATCAGAGTTTAGCTTGTTGGTTTGATTGTCGTTGACACATAACCATTTTGTCATGTCTCTCTCGTGTGGTCAAGAAGTCTGAAAACCACCATCAGTTTCAATCGTCCAACCTGTATAGACAGAGAGGGATTAGTTGATTAGTTATTCAGTTATTCATTCAGTGTAATTAGCTTTATATTCAGCTGTATATTATTTAATTGGCTAATGTTATCAGGCACTATAGGCTAATCAGAATAAATAGGCGACCAAAATGACGTCATTTACATTGTGCGCGCTGCCAAATTGTTGAAAATAACCGGCTATTTATTTCGTGCGCGGGCTTTACTCTCAAGGGAAATAAATAATAATACCACCCTCAATTACTACACTTTATATTGTTTTAGACCGGTGTTTGGCCCCTATGAGTACTGAGCTAATATAAGTATATTCGATCATTAACCATCTTATTAATAAGTGTTTAGCTAATTGATTCCTCGTCGTCTTTTGTCCTCTTCTTCAATATATTGCTTATAAACAATATGATGTCACAATCATAGCTCTGAGTAGTTTGTTGACAACGTTAAACAGTCTAATTTTAAGAGACGGTCTTAATAACACCATCCCTTCATGCAAACTTCATACAAAATGCAGACTGTTTAACTGTTTATTAATGCACGTGCAGGAATAGTATTATTATTATTATTATTTTAACTTTCCTTGCGTTGTTTGTGGACGGTCACTACCACCATTTCGCGAGGACCACATCAGGCATTTTCACTGCTACCACAGCTGGTGCGAAGAAGTCATTCCTAAGTCATACACTCATATTAGACTTTTCATCTCTTTTTTCTGATGACTATAAATGAAATAAGCTTATTTCGACTGATAAAACATAATGTAAAATACTTTATATTTGACCAGCTGAAGATTGTGAATGTGCATATCTCGATTGCACGACTTTTTACCAATGAATTTTTTGAGGCGTTGTCCTTTCTTTTGTATGTGCTGCACCTTGATTCTTTTTGTGCAAATATTTGTGCTATGCGTTAGAATTAACTTGTTTCGCTTCACCTTCTCACCATTTGACGACACCTTCGTTTCTGGGAGACATGAATCGCTTAATATTTTCAATCTGAGTCGCCAAGTCTCAGAAGAGACTCCGAAGTGATGAGGTTGATTATACCAAAAGGCATGAGCTCCTACTACTATGGCACACCTTCAAACTTTCTGACGTTCTCGCATAAGCAGCGGGGTTTTGGGACCCGGAACAATATGACATTTCGTCCAAATGAAATGACATTTTGTTCGAACAGCTATGATTGTGTGAAATGTTGGTTTATTCAAAGTGTGTTTCTCAACACAATCCCACATTGCACTCTATAACTTCGTGGGTTGATAAGGTATCGTGACGTCACGGTTAGCTGGCGTCACGTCACGATACGGCATCGTGTATCTTGAATGATACTTTGTTTTGTGAAATTTTATTTCATTGCCGAGATTTTGTCGAGAGATTTGCTCGGGATTTTTAGGATTTTTTTCATTATTGGAATCATCTTCTGTCATTATGTTTTTGAAAACAATCACGGATTTGCTGGAATGTGGAAAGGCGATCGAACCCTTTTCACAGCATATGGATTGCAATTTTGACAGTGCTAAACGTTTTTGAATCAAACGGCATTTTACCCATCGGTTTTAATAAGTTAATGGTGAGCATTTATTCGCATAATATTTTAGGTCATTTTTGAATAAAATATTTTTATCGGTTTTAATGAACTCATGCTAAGCATATAATAGCATTATGTCAAATATTCAAATACTTGACACTTCGCTATTATATGCTTAGCATAAACACATTAAAACCGATAGAAATATTTTATTCAAAATTCAATTTCTATACTTAAATATCATGCAATCAAATGCTTCTTGAAGTTCATGTCCTAGTGTTTGACTTGGAGTCAATATGTATCTGTAGCTGAGGTGTTGACACCTCTGAGATCGGTGTCTGAAATTTCCACAAAACCGCCATTAGCATGATACTGATTCATCAGTATACCCACATACGTACATGGCGCCGCGCGATCAGAAATTTCAGAATGATTCTCGTGTTTCTCCAGGTCGCGAATCCTACGTGCTGTTAAGTTTTCACCTAGTTATTGGAAATCATTTCCTCACTTCCTGATGTTAATTCAATACCATATCTGTAACGAGAATACCCGCTCCAACCTGTCAAACGAACTTTTGAAGATCATTTCCCGGTTTTTGAGTCAATATACAGGGTGTTTCATAAATGCTTCAATCTGCATGGCTATTTTGAAAACTCTACTGAAAATTCCATGAAAAAATTAACACTGATTCCCAATCTCCTAGTTTCGCAGATATGTTCATGCCACAAAAGTCTCTAAAGTATCTGTAACAAGAACATCCGCTCCAGCTGTCAAATGTGTGCATTGTTCCCAAACATGGTAATATTGGGGGCGTATGGCTCGTCCGTAGGATCCCGAGATGTTCATGACATTAACCAATCAGCGAACGACTTAACAGTCATCTCACAAGCTGATTGGTCAATGTCAAATGAGCATATGGGTAACCCTTCAGTTTAATAGGAAAGATAGACTGCTACACCAGATAACCGTTCATTATATGATTAGAGTTCTGTGTATATAGATCGTTCATTACACGATATGATAGAGTTCTGTATATAGACCGACACCATTGTTTCCGTTGCCGAGTGTGCCTATGTGTCTCTTTGTTTTTAATGTACGCTGAGGATAAATAGGCGGTCATAATGTCGTCATGTTCATTGTACGCGCTGCCAAATTGTTTAAAATAACCGCTTATTTTTCGTGTGCGGAGTTAAATGTGTCTCTATTAATTGTTTGAACCTGATACATCTGTGTCTGTGCTGTTTGTGTCTCTTTTTGTTTATTTGTTTGTTAAGCTGTCAACTCTATTATCCGTGTTTATCTTTCTGACCGAAGACAGAAACATTCTGTATTCTTGTGCTGTATGAAAGGATCTTTTACAGGATTTGCTCTTTCTGATTGTTGCGATATTTATGCCTCTTGATACTATACATTACAAATCTTGCAGGTACTATACAGTTTATGCTTCCACACTACTGACTACATTTTGTGCATAAAAACATACTGTGTCTTTTCCTTTGCCTCTAAATTGTGTGGCTATCCAAAGTCGAGACACGAATCACGAGTCTTGAGACACGCTGTAAAACCGCGTCTTGAAGTTTCACCGTATTTTGATGAGTACAGACTATGCACCTGCTTGTACAGACTATACACATGCTTGTACAGACTATACACATGCTTGTACAGACTGTACACATGCTTGTACAGACTATACACATGCTTGTACAGACTATACACATGCTTCTACAGACTATACACATGCTTCTACAGACTATACACATGCTTGTACAGACTATACACGTGTACTTGTACAGACTGTACACATGCTTGTACAGACTATACACATGCTTTTACAGACTATACACATGTTTGTACAGACTATGCACATGCTTTTACAGACTGTACACATGTTGTACAGACTATACACATGCTTGTAAAGACTATACACATGCTTGTACAGACTATACACATGCTTGTACAGACTATACACATGCTTGTACAGACTATACACATGCTTGTACAGACTGTACACATGCTAGTACAGACTATACACGTGCTTGTACAGACTATGCACATGCTTGAACAGACTATACACATGCTTGTAATGACGATGCACATGAGCTTGTACAGACTGTACACATGCTTGTACAGAATATACACATGCTTGAACAGACTATACACATGCTTGTATAGACTATACACACATGCTTGTACAGGCTATACACATGCTTGTACAGACTATACACATGCTTGTACAGACTATACACATGCTTGTACAGACTATACACATGCTTGTACAGACTATACACATGCTTTTACAGACTATACACATGCTTTTACAGACTATGCACATGCTTGTACAGACTATACACATGCTTGTACAGACTATACACATGCTTGTACAGACTATACACATGCTTGTACAGACTATACACATGCTTGTACAGACTATACACATGCTTGTACAGACTATACACATGCTTGTACAGACTATACACATGCTTGTGCAGACTATACACATTCTTGTACAGACTATACACATGCTTGTACAGACTATACACATGCTTGTACACGATCAGGTACTAAATATTGTATTCTACTTACAGAACTCATTGGATCTGTTGTCGGATCTGTGTTATAACGATGTGTTATGTGTTGTCACTGTGCAGATTCCTTACGTCGGATACTTTTACGTTTTTTTCTAGAAAGCATAACATTTAACGCCTCTTACTAGAAAGTATTACATTGCCCATTGTTGTGTATTTCGAGTTTTGACAAGAGATGTTGGTTATATTGATTAATCGCATACAATAATTTAACCAGATTTACAGCTGTAAAACTTAAACATGCATTAAACTCGAATACCTATTCCATATGATTAGTGCTTACGACTTTACTACTCTGCCAGGAAATTATAATAATCACAAACGACATTAAGCAATTGACTCTTTCGCGGAAGTTATCAAGGAGGGAAACTAATTTTAAACGTTTTAGTTATGACTTCGTTTAATAGGTACTGTGGGAGGGTCATAGTAAAACTGCCAGAGAGTGGGCGATCCCTCGATCTCAAGTTCATCCATTTGATTTGAGATTTCAAAATCTATGTTTTAAAGTGAGGTTTTAGTTTTGCCCATTTATTTGAAAATAAGATCTCTTACTAACCCAATTATGTGAGCACATGCGTCGATCGAAAGGTCACGCAAATTTCAATAGAAATTCAAAGAAAAGCAAATTAAAGAAAATTGCGCGCGCACTGTAGTTTGCGGATATTTCGGTTTTTTCGATCGATCCTTGTGCACACATACGCGTAACCTCTTAAACCTTATTGCACCAGTAAACGAAAGGAATTTATGTAAATATAACCTTATGGCTTCAACATTTGGGGGAAATCAAGCTAAAGGGCGTGTTTTGAAGGTCTTATTGAACCGTATCATTGATTTACACACTTTTTGCCCCCTCACATGACACGAGTGTTAAGACTATCTTAAGCTCGCTAGCTAATGACCTCTTGCTCCGTCCACTGTACCTCCTTGCGTTATGTGTTATTGTTTTAGTCATTATTCTCTGTGAGCTGTGGTTTATTTCGTAGTGCAATGGAATATATTATGTTGCAATACATTTTATAGTTACGCATGTTCCTCCCCTCCCTTCCACACCCCTCCCCCTTTTCTTGCTGTTTTTAATACTAACAATTGGTATATGACAAATCAAAGTGGCAACAACTCTGTACTGTGGTTTGTAGATTAAAATACATGCAGTTTTGTTCGTTCTCCGGCTAGCGGAGATTATTATGCAGAAAATTCGACTCCCATATTAAAGGAACCATTTAAGGAATGATATTTATGTTTATCGTGGCTACCGGCTATTTTATCATGGATGACCAAAGAACGATTATATTTATATTGAACTATTGAATAACTTTGATACTAGGACTGCATATGAATCGGGAGCCTATTTAAATCGATTGATAAGATTCTTTGTGTGTGCTCTTATAGTTTCATTGTGCCGTTCTTTCCTTAAACGGATGTAATGTTGTGAGGCTGCGACTTTCATTCCATATCACTTTTATATTTCATCATTCTCTGATGAATGATCCATTAATTAATTGAGTAATTGAAATCAATTTGGTCGCAGATCAGATTTTGACATTTTGACTTACTATTTACAGGAGCTAATGTCAGACGATCTGAAAGAGAAGCGATCCTTTAAAATCCTCAGAAAATCACCCCAAGTTTCCCCTTTTTTCGGCAGAAAATCAACCAAACACAGCTCATCAGACAAACACAACAGCTCGTCAGACAAAAACGTATCTTCAGAAAAATTTGAATCGACAGAAAGCAATCACAACCATGAATTATCAGAGAAAATGTTAGTTGCCTCATCAGAAGACCCTCTTGCCGCTGTTCCATACCATGACAGTATCCTAGTTGCCACCAAACCCACAAGGTCCATGAAACTGAAGACCAGTTCTATCGGGAAGCTGTTCAAGAAGCGCCGGACAGCCTCCCACCACCAGTCCTCCAAACACGCCTCCCACCACGAAACTACAGAGGATCCCTCAGTAGTAGTCATGACACCCCTCCCTGGCTCTCTGCCAGAACAACAACCTCCCAGAGAGGTGTCCTTCAGTAACGTGGTCTGCAGCAGTCCTCTTGTTAACAATACTGAGGGTGCTGCTGAGGCTGATCCTGCGCATGATGCTGAGTACATTGTACCTCAGCCTGAGGACAGGGAGTCTCCAATCAGCGAGGATGCTACTAACAGATCAGATGAGAGTGGGATATTCTCCCCTTCCTTCCTGGAGGAGCCCTTCTCTCCTCCCAATCAGTTTAAGGAGGATGCTGCACTGCTGGACCATAACGGAGTACCCTATACCAACACCATGGAGAGGGAATCTAGTTACGATAAGCTGCTGGGGAGAGTCAAGATACCTTCCATAGAACTCACTAAACCTACTTCAAACCCGGATCTGGTTGCTCAGCTGGGGGAGTGCAAGTCTCCCGGATCCATCAAAGATGTGAGTACTGAGTATGAGCTCCTTATTTAGCGTTATTTTATGATATGAGAATTGTTGCTCCTAAATCTTTTTTAATCAAAAACGCGAGTAGAGAGCGCCTTTTTTGGCATTATTTTAGGATATAAGAAATATAGCTTCTAGATCTTGTATTTTGCTTGGGAGAACGAGCATGGAACGTTCAATATCTAGCTGGATATTTCACTGAACGTGTAATATCAATATCGAATTATGAGCTCTGTTACATCTACTTAATAATCAAATGATCGCAGAACATTTAATGAAAATTCAAGGGAGCTTATATTCAAAATTTACCGATTTAATAATTTCCAGGATAACGTAATACGTTGCAGTTCATGTCACCTCACCTTGCTCTCATACTAAGAAAGTAAGAAAATTTAAATGTCAATGCATGACACAAAGCTGTCACAGATCTCATGCTTTGTAATGATCACTGTTATGTAATGCTTATGTAACATTTATCTATCAAATGGATTCCAAGTGGGTCCCAAAAAGGCAAAGGCAATACTTCCTGTACCAGGGCTCCTGCCCACCCACTCACCTAGCACTATAGTTGACATAATATATTTCTGCTGATAATCCCTTTTCCCTGACTTTCTGGTGACGGTTGCCCACTCATGTTGTCTGACTTCCGATGAATCATCCTTATGGTGTCTGACATACAATGAACCATCTACCGATCATGTGGTTGATTGAATGATTTGAATTATAGGTCCGTCGCGCACTGTCACTTATGTAGAACCTAGATCCATTTGCCACAAGCTTTCGGTAGTTTGACGATTCCCCCGAACGAATATAGCATTTTACCGGTTGTTTTGTTAGCTTATAAAGGTTATATTGTGAGTTGAGCGCTTGTCATTCTCCATTTTGTATGAGCGTTCGTCGTGTGCTCTGTGGCACATTACCCCCGGGAGGTTTCCTGAGGATCTTCAAGCTACCACCTCGACGAAAGTGGACGAGTAACTGCTTGGTGAGTTGGTATCTGTAATTACCAAAGCAATTGGTATGTATTACCAAAGGATTGGGCTGATTTTATGGAAAATTTCACATCGATACGTAATTGCTTTTTCTCCGAAAATATGCCCACTTATGCTCTATGACCTGGGCTACTGCTGGGTAATTTGAATTTAAAGAGGTCCTCAGCTGAACTATTTAATATTCTCTTTGTGTAATATCCAGAATTCTCAGTATAATCAGAAGGACAATATATGACGCATATAAAGCGTAGTCGGGGACCATCAGCTCTGATTCTAAATTATATATACCCCCCCCAATTTCCAGAGAATCAAAAACCTGATAACACTGGACCAGCAGCTCTGCTGCCCTGATTCTAAATATTATTATCCAGAAAATCAAGGATAACATGGAAGTTTTTCCCACTGCAGTTTCCACAGTCTTGATAAGACACGAAATCATCATGTCATTCGTATACGTCATATTAAACCAAATGAAACTCCAGCATGAGGTACATTAGAAGCCTTACCACTTCTTGGGATGTTTAGATATACATGGTTCACATTTTGTACCTGAATTATAAGACATGAAAATATATAATAATACTACTCTACAGAAAATATCAACAACGCAACAAATATTAGATAATAAAAGAAAATTAATAAATTAATAAAAGAAAACGTCTTATATCGCATTAAATTACAAAATTCATATTAAAAGAATATCTACAAACTATTTACACGGCTATGTACAAAATATTTACAAATTATTTTACAAAATCCAATACTAAAAGAAAATATTTAAATTTTGCTCCTTTATAAATAAGATAAGCCTATTACTGATAACAAAATTTGTCAAATAAACATTTGTATCTTAATTGTCGACCAGAATTTAAATACGCACGGATGATTTCTATTAATAAACTTCTTAATAAAACTTAATAATACATTTTCGTCTTACTTAATTTGTTAACAAATAATTTAACATCAGATACAAAGCCCTCTAGAGACGAATTTGCGTGACATAATCTGAATAACTGAGAATAAAAAAATACCATACATTTGCCTCTTTGGCACATTCGATTTTAAATTAGGCATAGATATTACATTAAAACTAAAATCTGCCCTTTTATCATATAACTTAGTACAAAACTTTTATTTTCAATAGTTACATTCAGATCTAAAAATGTCGTATTTAAACTACTTTCGTTAGTTTTTTCTAAAACCAAAGCATCAGGATAAATACTTTTGCTACATTTACAAAGTCTTTCACACCATTCGGAACGCATAAGTCATCTATGTATCTACTACAATATTTAAAATACACTTTACTATTATGGTTTACTGAATCTAAATCTTTAATATACTGATATTCATACCAAAACAAATACAAATTAGCTAAGAACGGAGCACAATCGCACCCCATCGGTACACCTATATTCTGTTTATATACTTTACCTTTAAATTTAATATATATATTGTCGATTAAATACTTCAATAAGGTCTTAACTTCGTCTTTACTATAACTATACTTCATTCTAGAATGCTTGGATTTCGACCAAGAGACATTATTCAAACTATCACTAACATTAACAAAGTCACGTTCTTTCAATTCAAAAGTAGTATCTATTAAACTAAATATCTTTTCTAATAGATCATTATGCGGGATATTTGTATAAAGAGTCTTAAAATCAAAACAATCAATACGATTCCCTGAATTACAATTACTTAGCATTTCAAGATCTTTACGTAATTTAAAGTTGTTATCAACTATCTCATTATATTGGCCGATGATATAATTGGAATCTAATGAGCGTTCATTGTGCACTTCTATGAAATTCACACAGACAGTCCTCTATAATTAGCTATGAAATTCACACAGACAGTTCCCTATAATTAAGTAATTAGCTGCTGCCAATGAGTGGTACTGGTAATGAGGGGTTCTGTCATCACGCACTATCATTTAACCCTGCTTATCAGATCGGTGTTGTTCATATCATGTCCTTGTCACACGTGCACAAACACAGAATCACGTGCACATTGCACCAACACGTGCACAAAAACAAAAACACAGCACAGGAATGAAGGGTTTTGTGGCATTCCTTATCTGAGATATATCTTTGTATTTCTATGATGCGAAATCCGGGAATTTTTTGAAATAACTCTAATATTTTTCTCATTTTTACAAAAAATGGTCGCACAGAAAATAAGGTAATTTGCCCTAATTACCAATCAGAATCATTTCGTCGGTTAGCTGACCACGACCATTCATTCTGACACAGACAACACATATATTCTCACATTCATTCTTCTGGGATCAGTATATTAGAATATCCGCAAGATGATAAATTTTAGCTACACCACCGCTACAAATATCAGCAGAATTTCCCAGATTTAGAGCAGAACCTGTGTTTTCAGCTCATGATCAGAATCTCATTTACCTCTTGATCTGGTATCTGAATCTGATGATTCGTTGATCTGTGTGCTGTTTTTCTTGAGTCCGTCGGGTTTGTATCCTGTAAACAGCTTTGTTTCTTTCGAGTAACAACAGGTCGCTGCATCGTCGGAAAACCATAGGCATGAGATGGAATTGCTGAGACGTGTCCTGATTTCAACCATGGCCATTAGATAGATAGCCATTTACTGATGGAATGGCTGTTACTTGTCTTCATTTATTAACCATAGATGGAATCGCTGTCACTCATTTAGATTTCAGCCATAAATGGAATGGCTGTAACTTGTCTAGATCTAAATAGCCATATTTATTTGCCATTATTTGACGTCATTGTCCCTCAATAGCGCGAATTAACTGATAAAAATATCCTTCATCGTTTCATTATATTTATCTGTAAAATAAGCTAGTGAAGTAACATATAAATTCAATAGAATATAATCATATTGATTATTTATTCTATAACTTTGACCATCATGAGTTGTACATGAGACGTCTCGAATATTAATTGTCCTTCGCTGACAATATTGACATAATATGTAATTGTTTAATTTCTTTGTTTAATTTCTTTCATTAATATTTAATTTCTTTGTTTCATTCATTTCTTTGTTCTATTCATTTCTTTCAGCCCACTAAGTAGATTTATTTATTTATTGCGCAATAGTTGGTGGTTTGAAGCTTTTAATACTCCTGCATCTATTTTACTTTTTAGGGCACTTTTTTCTAATAGTTTATCGTTAATTTCTAGCCTGTGGTCCAGCAACTACCTAAGAACAACTGTTACTGCAAGCTGATAGTTTCAGTAACATCACTTCATCAAGTATCAGCATGTTCTTATCTTAGTCTTATTGTTCAAAATTTATATTTTATAATCTCAGTTGACTCAATGAGAAGCTTCAAATTCTGTCAAAAAGGATTAGAAGTTTTGAGCAATCAATTATCATGAGACATATAAACAGCTCACTATACTGCTACCATCCCAGTTTGACCACATAGCTCCCGTACCATATGTTGCAGAAGGGTGACAAGCCCCTCTACTAAATACATTGGTTTGTTTCCTTGCCTCGTAATGTACATTGGCACCACCTGGAACCCATCCTATCTTCATATTCTCCATTCTAAACACATCTAACACCAACTTGTTACTATTGAGTCACAGAATAAGTTGACATAGCTGACCATAGCTCACTATAAAACACCTGCCGGTTACACACCATGTAAGACATTTAACTAACACTGTTCTCTTGTAGACAACGGCTCAGACGCCGTTCAAATCTTAATTTAGTGACTTCCGCTGTCACAACTTATTAGGGGTGGACAAAATAGACGTGTATTCGTTCATATTCTCAGGCATTTTCATGCGTATATTCAATCAAAATATAATATATTGTCGGCTTTAATTATGTAACTCCCATTCCCCATTCAAAATCACCCCTGATTTTTCGTAATTACAGAATCTTCTAATTCTGTCATATGAAATCTTTCTAATCACAGGAAATTAATCCTTTGGAATATATATTAAAAAGTCGTCATTTCGTGTTCTCTAGTGGTACTCTAATTCCTGCCAGACAATTGCTCATTAATAAGCACTAGCCACTCTCAGCTTCCTCCTAAGAGTCAGGCTCAAACTACTACCATGTGTTATCCCATGATATAGATGGTTGGAACATGACATCATTATCATAGCTCAACGTGGTGTGTTGATGACGATGAACCGCATCTTTTGCTTTCGCATACACCATATAAAGACCTTAGTCCGCCTGATGCTGCTGCACTGTTCGTACTTATAATCTCTGTGCTTCTTTCGTCGAGTGAACTTCTGAGGAAAAGTGCTACGGGCATCAGGCACCAAGTGTAGGCGTTCATGTATTATCTAAGTTATAGAATGGGAAGTTGATGACTCAGCTAAGTTGGGATTTCTCACTGTTCACTGTTTTCATAAGTCACTCGTGTCTGTTCATTCTGGATTGATTGAGTTTCAACGCTGACCAGGTGGCTGGAATTTTGAGACTCCCCACAAAACAATCGTGATTTTCTCATCAAACCAGTTTAGTCGTTCTTGACTTTCTCAACAGCTGTATAATATTTGTGTTTATTTTTATCACTTCTTCATTATATTTTCCCTAGTTTTCAGGTTATTCAGGGCATTCTGCCTCTGTAAGGCGTTTAGTTAGGATTGTAGGTCCTACTCTTTCACACTGTTTTGAAGGGAATTAACTATAAATTTTGCTATAAGTATCACACTATCACAGATGTCTCAATAGCAATGGACTGTACGGAGCTTCAGTAATTTTGATAACTTTTTGGCACATAGCCATCATTTCGTCGAAAGGTTGTTAAAAGGTCGTGCACAGTCGAATACCTGTATCCATCCAGTAAAAAGCAGTGCAATGGAAGCATTCATTATATTGTTAGCATTATTGGGAGTCTAAACAATGGTGTATCGAGTTACTACACTTCCATAGATAGCTCACCATTGCCTTCACTTTCTGTACCCTCTAACCGACACATTACCACTCGATTATGATGGAGGTGTGAATGAGCTGGTATAATCTTATCATATCTCCCCTACTGTATCATCTTCTAATCTCCCTTCTAAGTTCTGATCTATTTTCTGAGTTCTTATCTGACAACTACTTGACTAATCGATACCAACTACCAGTAAACTACCATGATCAGTAACGCTTGGTGGTAGGGCTGTGAATTAGATATGATTAAACCAAGTAATCCAAGTTATATTCATCAGATATATACTACCCGTCTACCCTAATAAACTCTCCATGCGAATCATAGGCGGTTCAGCCTCATCAATACACACTACATTTTGCTATGATAATGTCATCATCTTTTAACTGCCTCTCTCCTGTGAGCGCTTTCTAATGCTCTTACTCTATGGGTAATCACACCTTGGACTCTCCAAGTTATTTGTGACACTTGCTAGACCGTGGAATTCACACGTTCTAACGTTGGTATGGAGACAACGGTTCATGCCTACTTCCGTCTTCTGCTGGCAAGGAGTGGGTTTATGATTTGCTGTTTCATTGTAAAATAATAACATTGTACGCTCAGCGGCAGTCTATCATGTGACATGGGCTGGAGTAAATATCCCAAGGATATTCAATCAAACTTCCTTGCACATGCACACTGCACATGTGTAGTTTAATCTACAAACTACAGAAGTACTACCGTAGTTTGACCTGTCCATATCTCAGGTTTGATTAAAAATAATTGAATTAGTTAATATTATGTAGGGATAGAGACACATATCGGCTGCTCTAGGTTTCACTAAAAAATGTGATTTGTGTCGCATTGTTCCTTAATTCCTGAGAAAGTAGACACTCTCTATTCCTCGATTTATCCATTGTTTCGTATATGCCCAATACTTTATGATATGCGCATGATTTTGATTGTTTGCCTCCCAAAGATAAACATGGCTGATCGAAGTACAGCACTTTTGTACTGTGGTTCGCGGATAAAAATAATTCTCTAGTTTAAATCATCTTCTTCAGATATCTCTTCTTCTTCCCGCATTAATAGTTTACGGAATCTTGCTCCACAGTAAGACTGATAGAGTCACATCAAGTTTGTGTTTAAATAAGTTTTCTTCCTTTGTTTTCTCCTTTATTTCCCCTTTTGTTCTCCACTCATAATGCCCTTTTGTGATATGTTTACGTATTATATTCTTTCGGCCAATCTCTCCTGTAGATTCAAGCTAGACCAATTATAAGAAAACAAAAGATTTCAAGTCTTACTATTCGTTTAAATATAAGCTCTTTGAAAATAAGGCAATCCAAAGTCACATACTTAGTTTTTATCCACACATTATACCACTTATACCGCACTTTGAAATCGCTAATATCAGCAAAACCCTTTTGTAATATCTTTTTCACTCGTTCCTACTTCCTTCTCATTCTGAATTGTCTCGCAGATTCCGCTGACTTTTACACGCGATGTTATAATTAATTGCCCTCGTGTCTGCAACCTGTACGGGTGCATTGTTTCTGTTTTTCACCCCCGAGTGTGTCTATTAATTGTTGTATATTTGAAACAGGTCCAGTGTCAATGCTCTGACAATTTAAACAAGTGACAGGTCCAGTGTCAATGATCCCTCTGGCTGTCTGTTGTCTACAAGTTTCCTCCTTGTTACGAATATTTAGTCTTTGTTTCCACCCAGTTCCAGTCTGTCGTGTTCCTGCCTTGTGTAGCTAATCTTCCAGACTGTTCCACCCATATCTTTAGTCCTGGAAATACTTCGTACCAGTCTTTCCCTTGACATTTCAGACATTTCAAAAGTGGTCTTGTTTCCAGAGCAGCCTGATTACGAAGCGTCTCTGTCTTATGTGTTGTCCTATGTGATCAGGACAAAATTGCAGATGAAATGTGTAAATTGGATGTGCCGAGTAAAAGCAAAGTTGTGAGTTGATGAGAGGTTCTAATTCATAATTTATGAAGGGGAATGGGTTAATGATTGGTTGTCTTTTGTTGGTGGTTGGATCATGGTTAGATGTCCTAGAATTGGCACCAGACCGAGTTACGAGAGGCTAATCAGTCCTAAGAGATGTAGAGTCTTTGTACTGGTAAAGATCGGTTACCATGGTAATTAAGTATCTAAAACGGTTTACTTACTCCTTTCTTAGCACGAGAAATCGCTAATACTCACAGCCAGTCACATACGATATTACCCTCACAAAATATCTATGATACACAGGAAAATTCAAAAAGTGCTATTTTAATCACTAAATTTTTAGGAATTATACAAGATTTAATGATTTCCGAGGTTTTACTCTATCTTTTCATCTCCTCTCGACTGTTACTTAAGAAAGAGAACTGAATGCTACCTATTGGAGATGTCCAAACCAATAATGTCTTGCGGATAGAAAACTTACCGAGCTACAGAACAATCTATCGTTTTGGTTATTACTGGCCGATATCAATGGATAGTTTCACTTAGCCTTCATTCTAGCATTTCGTTCTGCTCTATGTTTAATTGCGTTTTAGTTTCAGCCGCAGATTCAAAATGCACTGAGCACAGTACTATTGCAGACCGTACCATGAAATCAGTGTTGGTAGTACGATAAGTAAAATTATTGGTTGTCACGTCAAATTGGAGCAATTTGACTCACCGTTGCTCCATGATCTGAGATGTGTTTGTTAGTGGTCTGCTGGTTGGTGCATTTCATTTAAAATTCTCTGCCTTGAAATTCTTTACTGCATAGATCTGAACCGCATATCCAAGCAGCTGCCTGAGCCAAGTTGTATCTAGTTCTACATAGCGTCCTTTGCATAACGCGATATATAAGCCTTTATTCCTAAGACTGTGGAGTCTTAACCCTTTGCCGCTAGCCTCTGCATTTCTGTACCATAAGCCGTGGGATCTTTTCCCTTATAGTCAATTGTCCTGTGCAACTCTTGGTGCCTCAAGCCGTAGAGTCTTGTACCATTAGCTCTTGTTTGTCGCGTGACTTCCGTGCCCTAATCTCTCCGGTTCCACTCATTATCTGCACAACAAAGCCTCTTGTTACTTGAAATACTCATATCCTGCATATAAGTTTAGGTTTCCGGACTACTTCTCCGGTCATTAGAGAGGATCGGTAATAGCATAACAATTACTTCGGACATCAGTTCGCGCACGTGGACCTGGCTATTTGTACTCTCTTCCTTGTTTCTTCCTTGTCTCTTCCTTGTCTCTCTCCTGCACGTTTTCTTACAGAATACTAAAAGAGGGTTTTATGCTCCATCGATTTGTTTGTTCTCTCCGATGAAACAGATTGTTTTTTGAGATTTAAAACTTTAAATGTGCAGCAAAACGTAACTGTGCAGCAAAACGTAACATATCGACGATGTAGATTCTCGATAAACCAATTTATCGTGTTTAATATTTTAGTCCGACGAATCATTTGAAACAGTCCATAGCTGATGAAGAGTGAACATATTATATAATAACCCTAGCTCACATCGCCTTGTGGTTGCTGTGATGGCACAGTATAGATGGAGATTAATAATAATGCTCAGAATAAATAGGCGGTTGCAATGACGTCATTTCCATTGTGCGTGTTGCTAAATTGTTGAAAATAACCGCCTATTATTCGCGCGCCGGCTATGATTTATGACTGTGTACTGTGTATTCACAAATCAAGGTACATATACTTTTAATAATACCATCCAATCACGGGCTAGATCGATGTTTGGAGTCTATGATAATATAAACCGTGCGCGAAAAATAGGCGGTTAATTTCAAACAATTTGGTTGCGTACATAATGTAAAAGACGTCATTTTGACCGCCTATTTATTCTGAGCGCACAATCATGGGGGAGAGAGTTAGTGTTCACTCAAATCTCAATGGTACACAACAAGCTTCATTAAGTCAGATATAGAACACGACTGCTTGTTCTGCTGATCGCAGTAATGTGTGGATTATCTTAGATTATCTTAGATTATCTTAAATTATCTTAGATTTGATTTTGATGGAATGAACTGGGACGGAATAATAATAGCACTAAATAGTAACTAAACTCTCCAGACAAGCTTAGCAGCTAAATATCCCATAATACCATCTTTGTAATCTGTATCTCGGCTGTAATTCATAAGTCGCAATAGCAAAGGGCAAAGGCTTGTACGAAGCCCCGTAGTTACGCTTTCTTGTTTAATATGCCGTACAGCAAGGATCTCCACTAAGATCGCCATTTTAGGTACGCAATTACACGTTATACCAATAATATTTACCGGTGATGATTTTGTCACCATAATATTCAATAACCACTACTGTAAACCTCCTCAAGTGGAACGACTTCAGCACAACAATGGAAACCGGTTCCGATGCTACATGCCTAGCCTTATAGTCATTTCAGTCTCCCTCACAACTCAAGTTATATGTTAACCAGACTCCTCAATACTTCAATGGTATAATCAGTACATATGAACCACACCAGGACCACACCAGACTTCTCAATAGGATGCAGTACTATATGAACCACACCAGACTTCTCAATAGTGCACAATACTAAATGTTAACCACACCAGACTTCTCAATAGGATGCAGTACTATATGTTAACCACACCAGACTTCTCAATAGTATGCAGTACTATGTGAACCACACCAGGAAGTATATCATGAAACCTGGCCGTTCTTTCTCAACATCTTAAATATAAAATGAATTCACACGTGAATAATGCTTGTCTGTGCGGGCGCACACCATTAAATTTGAGCTTGCCAAGTAAATATCAAGAGAAACAAAGGCAAAAGGGAGAAATGAAGCGCCGTTGCTATGGAAACCAATTTTCGCACGTGCAGATGATAATCAGTTCTTTGAGATTGCTTTCTATTACGCTACTACTGTTAAATGTTGTGCTGCAGTTTTTGAACATTTGACATTCTTTTTACTTCAAATTCAAGATCTCAAGATGGACATAACTCGAATAAAGGAGGATAATCCAGATAGATGGTTTTCAAAAAGAACTGCGGTAGAGGTCGGCCGATAATCAATGCTCGGTCGGCGTAACTGTAGTTTTTAAATTAGCCGTAAAGATCAATTTAAGGTTTACAAAAATTCTATTAAAACTGAGTCGGATAAATTAGCAAATTACGAAGACCATTCCTGGCCTGGATCAATGTGATCAAAACAAAGTTGTCCAATGACAGTAAAGCAGTAAGTCAGTATGAGAATCACTATCAGTTATCAGAATCAACATCATCTTGCAATCAACACGGAAAAAACGCACATGGTTTAGCACGACTAAGATTGACCGAACTACTTTGCACTCTGCTCCTTCACAAAATTCATTATTTCGTTTAAGTTAATAATCGGATTGCTACATATGATTTAATATTCCGTTCTTTTTTCAAAATTTGCGAACGAGGTGGTGCGAAGCGCCGCCGAGTGAGCTATGTATCCATTTATATATTATTCTAGCATGTCCATCATTTACATATTATTCTAGCAGGCCCAACGGGCCTGCTAGTATTAACATAATATTGGTAATATGTATCGCCAAGTGCATTCTAGTGCAGCATATATTATTCTAATTGAGTGGCATTAATCTAATGAAGGCAGTGACACCACTATGCCACCTTTATCACCTTTATGCCACCTCGCCAGATCGTTAGTTACTCTGTTACCGGCTTTCTGTCACAGTGTCAAGTCCATGCTGGAATGCGAAATTCAGGGTTCGCGGCCCTTTGTACGTTGTCAGGGTGCTACACTGCACCCAGCAGTTACCGTGTTATTTTCTCCAGACGTCCTATGACCTGTCCCTCTTTTGTCCTTTCTCCAGGGTACTGTTGACCTGGTAAGCACCAATTTGTCTGCATCGAACAAGCCCAATAGCCGCATTTCTAGAATCCTTGCAGACGGGAGCTTTAATTGTGACCATCACAATTAAATTGATTTCTTAAATTGGCAAGATTTTATTTCTTATCCCGCCGCATTAAGTTTACTCCCTTATTTTAACCAAATTAACTAAATCAACTACTCATGGAATTCGGCTGCTTGTTTTCGTCCACAATCTTCGGATAACAATTACAATAACGGACGTTTCCCATGAGGCATATACCAACAAACTTCCTCCAATCTGTATCCCTCTTGTTTACAAACGGTTTTCCCATTTAGCAAGCTCGCGATTAAACTGAACTTCCTGCCAGGCATTTCCATCCGCGTGCGGTTAACCATGTAATGGCAGTGCCGTGCGGCGGACTTTCCGGTATTTTCCATCTCGTCCGTTGTCGGTAAATCCATGTTCTCCGTTTCTAATTACCGGGCAATGATTGTGAAATTTGGCTGTAAATTGGGAGCCATCTTGTGAAATGTGGCTGGAAATTGGGAGCCATCGCTTACCTTCCTGGAGTGCTCTCTCAGACGAATCTAGAGCAGCACAGCACAGTATATATTGATACGACATGTCACGTAAACCATTTAGCTTAGTTAGAAACAACCTGAACAACCGTAAGCAACCTAACGTGAAGCAACCTGAACCAGGAGCTTGTAAACCTCCGCTCTGCGATGCAAGGTTTTGGTACGTGTGCGTATATTCCTGACTGGTCTATACCTTCTGGTCTATAAACTCTATTTGTGGTTATATTACTGGTTTGCTATATAACGGTTTTGGTAGTATAACGACATAACGTATCATTCGAATGACTTGTATTTATGAACTGTAAAAAGACCTGATTCCAATATTTCCATGAAATAACCAATCCACTTTAATTAAGTGTATTCCAACATGATTTTAAAAACAGGTTTTTAGGGGCTCCTTGATGAGACTTATAATGACTTTTACTCAGGGGGCTTTCACACGCGATTTCAGTGTCTTTCAGGGGCTTTTAGACTGTCCCACTCTGTGACCAGGCATTATTTTCACAACAGACATTGTAATCAGAGCTTTACACTTCATATTATACCACGTGCATTATTATGTAATTCCGTGTGTCTTACCATGTTAACCGGCCATTATCCTGAGAGGAAACCCTACGTTAACTAATTTTGTTACATCCGGTCTATTTCGAGGGAAATGTCCATTGTTGGTTCTTGGTGTTTGCATTATGTTGACGCGACGCTTTTTTGCTTTTCCTATTACTATAGGTGTGATGAATTTCTTATTATCAGTATTGCTGGCGCTTCATTTACTATTCAAGGAATGGCTTAGATTTCAAGTAGATGTTCGCAGTTCATTGCTTGTCTTTTGATCATGTGACCTTCAGGGCGCAAGTATACGTAACGAATATCTTAGCGAATATCTTAGCGAATAGTTAGCAGCATATCTATTTAAACATTTACCAACTTGCTTTTAATATGCATGCACTTTAAAGGTTTAAACTTCTAAGAACTGTTCACGGCTCGGTGCCTCAACATGAAGGGATACTGTTGCTTCCCTTTCTCATGTGATTCATGTATATTGTGTGACATGTGCCTCTAAAGGCGCTGGGTAGAGGGTAACGTGACAAAACCCTCGCCCTCAGAGCACTGAGGGAGTGATAACGGCCACATGTGTGATTCTTAGGATCCTCGAATTCATAGAATCATAGAATTTTGAGGAATATTCATTCCTCAGAATTAAGACTCCTTCTTAATTAATAATTATAATTACCGGTGGTATCCATCGTTTATTATTAACTCTCCATGATGTCCGTGTATAATATTGTGTATACCATCGAAGCTTGGTGATTATCAGTAATTCGCCATGGATTATTGTACACCTATTACAGTTAACCAGCGCCTTCGTATTGAATACACAATATTATCCTTGGTTTAATTATGTACTAGGGAGTGGATCTATCAGCTATTTCTTATTCTCGGCTTGTTCGCCAGTGGATTTTCCATATTCCACTCGGCTTTTCCTCGAGGAATATTTTTAAATCCGAACGTCAAATGTTAGTCAGAGACCAAACCTCCATCCGTTAGATTTCTTTGTTAAAAGCGTCCTCTCGACCGATTTCGGCAATTAAGACCATCAAAAACAAAATGGGCCCTGTTGCCAACGAAACCCTTGCCGGCAACAGGCCCAAATCGGCCACGCCCTTTTTTCTGTCATACGCTTGGCTGATCTTCTGTATCTCGGCCCAGGAAGGTCGTAGAGACTTCGTTTTGGGTGCAAAAGAATCGCAAAGGCCATGTTTCTATACAATTCTTCCTGAACATATGCCCTTAAATGCTCAGGAACAAAGTTATTGGCGAAAAACTAATTTTTTGGTCATTCGCAAGACATGGCGGATGTAATTTTTGTATCTCGGCCCAGGAAGGTCGTAGAGACTTCGTTTTGGGCGCAAAAGAATGGCAAAGGTCATGTTTCTATACGATTCTTTCTGGATATATGCCCCATAGTGCTCAGGAACAAAGTTATGGGCCGAGAACCACTTGTTCAGTGAAGCGCAATACACAGTTCAGAGGCAATTCCGCATCTCGGCCCAGGAAGGTCGTAGAGACTTCGTTTTGGGCGCAAAAAGAATTGCAAAGGCCATGTTTTTATACAATTCTTCCTGAATATGTGCCCTTGGATGCTCAGGAACAAAGTAATTGGCGAAAAACTAATTTTTGGTCATTCATGAGACATAACGGATGTAATTTTTTGTATCTCGGCCTAGGAAGGTCGTAGAAACTTTGTTTTGGGAGCAAAAGAATCGCAAAGGTCATGTTCCTATACAATTCTTTCTGGATATATGCCCCATAGTGCTCAGGAACAAAGTTATGGGCCATAAATTGATTTTCAGTCATTTGCCAGACATAGCAGACGCAATTTTTGTACCTCGGCCCAGGAAGGTGGTAGACTGGTAGAGGCTTCGTTTTTGGTGCAAGTGAATCGCAATGGCCATGTTTATATACGACTTGTTAGTTGTCGAATAGACAAATGCCCTAAGATGCTCAGGAACGGAGTTATGGGCAAAAACTGTTTTGGTCATTTGCAAGACATGGCAAAGGCAGTTCTTGTATCTCAGCCCAGGAACTCTAACTTTAATTTTAGGTCTGACCCTATCTTGTGACCTAATACATACCCTTATTAAGGCCTAAAGCCCTTACTGCAACAATGTCAAAATCCCTACCTTCAATCCCTCACCGGTCACCACTTACCTCTTATTTAACTTTAACCATAACCCTACCACCTTACCGTAAACCTAAGCCGGTAAGCCAAACCCCAAACTCCAACCCAGAACCCCAACATTCCAACAATAATCGCAGCCCTATGGCTATATCCATATCTCATGCCCTGATTGTCGCCCATAATCGGAGTCCTCATGCCTTAGATTCTAATGCTAGTCAAAACCCCACAACCTGACCCTTACTAACCCTTAGGGGGCGAGGATTAGGGTTGGGCTGTAGTTAGGGTACCGGTAATTGTTATTAAGTTATATCTTTATATGAGCCAGGGTTTAACTTAAGAGGGCTTCTAGGCCATAGATAAGGGGTTATAGTTAGTACTCTAGGTCAGGGTTAGGGTAAGGGGTTCGGGTTAAGTGTGATTCTGGGGGATATTGTTATGGTTACAGTCATTGCATTCTATTGTAAAGGAGGGGTAACCACTAACCATGCCCCAGAGGGGCACTGCCAGCTTATGGGTCACCGGAAACCACTTAACACTTACGGCATTGGCGGGTTGCAGCTGCAGGGATGCCTCTGGTACCCTTGATGTTTGAGACTTTCTCCATGTAATGGTCGTGTTTATGTGCGACTTGTCAATAATCATATGCTTTAGAATACTCATGTACAGAGTTATGGAACGAAAAGCGAGTTTGCAGAGTTTTGATTTCATTTTTATTTGAAGATTTTACGTCCATTCAAACAGCTGTAACACTAAACAGCCAATGACAGGAATATAAGGATTAAAATAAATTGTAATGGGCAGCTTCTTATTTATTGCTCCTGCCCAGTTTCGTGTTTGCTCGGCTGAGTGAACTGCCAGGCTGCATAGACTCGAGATGAATCCCTCGCCCTTAGTACGGTAGGCAGGCCCGTAATCAAACCAGCAATGGTCTTTCAATTGAACTTTGAAGGGTAACGCTTGACACATGTAAATTTAGAGCATGTAATTTAGGGCTTGTTGTATATAATAAAATGACCATTGCTATTGCTGTTCCTTCCTTCTGTTCAGGCTGCACCCTGGAACTGGGCTTTGCCATTGAGCCTAGTTTAATCCCAATCAATGGGAATATTATTAACACAGTCTGGCTGGGTCAGACCTCCCAGTGACTCATCTAGACGAAGGGAGGTGGTACATAGCCACTGTCGGCAGATCTCTGACTCAATCTACGAGCAAGCCTCGTCTTGCTTTACAGTCTGATTGATGTCATGGGCGTTGGCAGCTTGCCGGTTCAGAGAGGTCCTGGACAGACTGGCTGCTCTCAGCTCAGGATATCCCCGGCACTCGGTGGCTAAAAACCACCCAGGGTTCACACCCGTCGCCCTAGTGTGTACTTAGGGATAGTCTCCATGCTCAGCATGGCTGCCACCAGCCTGGTCGACTAAACCAACCCTGGCCGTTTTACACTAAGACTATTCTTCTATTCTTTGCGTCAAAACGAAGTATCTACACGAACTATCTGGGCCGAGTTATGATACCGAAATACGAATTGCATCCGCCATGTCTTGTGAAAGAACCGAAATCAGGTGTATTGCCCATAGCTCTTTCCGATTGTATTGTATGCCATAATATGTTTATTAATAACAAGTCCTATAAAAACATAGCCATGCTGATTCTTTGCGTCCAAAACGAAGACTCTACAGGCTTCCTGGGCTGAGATATACTACTACTAGAACTGCCTTTGCCACGTCTGGCAAATGACTGAAAATCAGTTTATGGCCCATAGCTTTGTTCCTGAGCACTATGGGGCATATATCCAGAAAGAATTGTATAGAGACATGACCTTTGCGGTTCTTTTGCTCCCAAAACAAAGTTCCACGACCTTCCTAGGCCGAGATACAAAAATTACATCCGTTATGTCTTGCAAATGACCAAAAAATTAGTTTTTCGCCAATTACTTTGTTCCTGAGCATTTGAGGGCGTATATTCGGGAAGAGTTGTATAAAAAACATGGCTTTTGCAATTCTTTTGCGCCCAAAACGAAGTCTCTGCGACCTTCCTGGGCCGAGATACAAAAATAGCCTGATGGACTAAAGAGTTTTGTGTCTCTCTTCGCAGATGATCTCAAGTTAGTGACCAGTACTAACTCACACGATGTGGCACAGGCTGATATAGACTTACTGAACGACTGGGAGAAGAAATGGCTGCTTTCATTCAATGTAAATGATGGAAAGTGCAAAGTTCTTCATATTGGACCGAAAAATCCCCGACACAGCTACACCATGAATGGTGAATGTCTCCCGCAAGTCGAGTCTGAAAAGGATTTGGGGCTACACACAGACGGACTACTGAACTGGAATGTTCATATTGAAAAAAGTGTGAACAAAGCGAAATCAGTTAGGCCGTTGTTCCTGGTCCGTTTTTGGAGCCGTTTTTGGTGCCGTTTTTCAAAAACGGTACCAAAAACGGACAAAAACGGTTCCCAGTGTTCCCGCATTTTCAACAAAACGGCGTTTTCAAAACGCTTCCAATTATAAAAACGGCGTTTTCAAAAACGGCGTTTTCTAAAACGTTTCCATCTGCCGTTTTTGGAACCGTTTTCGAAAAACGGCAAAATATCACGTGACTTGCTAAAATCACGGGGATAGTTTTCAGCAATTTCGCGAAGTTGAAAAATGATTCAACTAGATTCATCTTTTTAAAACATAAACAACCCCGTTTTCTGACATTCGTACGATACACAGAACCAAAGTTATGGTCCAATTATTGAAATAAAGTTAAAGCTGCACTTTACAACGATATATATAGCGAACCAAGGTTCTGCAAAAGGGTACCTACACATTTCTGATCTTAATTGTAATCATCATAATCCTAATAGACGATAATATCTCATGACATTGAAATTGTATCACGTTGCACCTGAATGAGCGACGTAACTAGGTCAACCTACCCATTTGGGCAAAACACATGTCCCAGACTTCAATGAATAGAAATGCCAGACTGATCCCGTGACACGCCATCAATGCTTTAATAGTGTAGTATGTCAATCAATACGTCTAATGAGCTAATGTGATCCATACAGTATAAATATAATGAGAATATGAGATCGTTACACATTACATAATGATCAATTTCAAGTTTGCTACTTATCTTCCTACTTTTCTAACGACATAGTCAACTCAGATATGACAAAGGGGTGAAGAATAGACCCTCAAAGAGTCAAAGTATGGCGCTATACTGTTAGGCCATCTCTTATTGTTGAAATTGTTTTATACATAGACAAAGGATCAAATTTATAAAAATTATTTTTCTTAGAGTTTCATGAAATAGTTTTTGCTGCACAGTGGCTTCGAAAATGGCCAAATTCAGAAATTTCAATTCGTTCACTATATCGTGCCACTGTACTCATAATTTTGATTAATTAATGACGTAACAATGTTGCTTTGTGCTTTGTGACAGAAACATCAAATTTTCATAATAGGTTTCCAATTTTCACTTCATGGGAGCTCAACTTCGGGACTTATAACTTCTTATATAACTTATTATACAGCCAAGATTTAGACTGCATAGTGCATAATATGGTTGGGTGGAAATCCAGGTCATACGAGCGAATTACTGCGGGAGACTCCCAGGAGTACTCGAGAGTCACTCCGGGAGTATTCGAAAGTCCTCGGGGTACTCCATCGGGAGTACTCCGGGAGTCCTACGGGGAGTACCACAGGACTGCAAGTGCCCCCGGGCGTACCACAGGAGTGCCACGGGAGTCTTGCGGGGTACCCCGGGAGTCCTACGGGTACCGGGGACTCCGGAGGACTCTGGAGTACTCCCGGGGACTCTCAGTCCCGGAGGTCCCTCGGGACTCCGGAGGACTCTCGGAGGACTCTCGAATACTCCTACAGTACTTCAGGGATACTCCGTGGGACTCGGGGTACTCCCGTAGAACTCCCAGGTACTCCGTGGGACTCTCGAGGGACTCCGGGGTACTCCGTGGTACTCCCAGGTACTCCCCGTGGCACTCCGTGGTACTCAGGGGACTCCCGGAGGACTCCGGGGACTCTCGGAGTACTCCGCAGTACTCGGAGGACTCTCGTAGTACTCCCGCAGTACTCCCGGAGGACTCTCAGGTACTCCCGGAGGACTCAGGGAGTCTCCGCAGTAATTCGCTCGTATGACCGGGGTTTTTGTCCAAATCAGCCTAGGGTATTCCGAAAAAAGTTTCATAAAATTTCAATCTGAGTGATTCATTTCACAATGGTAAAATGGTTTGGTACAGTGAACAAAACCTTATTTGAAAAATTTTGTCCGTTTAGGATTTTGGGGTGGAATATCACCCCTTTTCCAATCAGCCTGAGGTATTCGAAAAAGTTTCATAAAATTTCAATCTGAGTGATTCATTTCATAATGGTAATACGGTTTGGTACAGTGAACAAAACCTTATTTTGAAAAAATTTTGTCCGTTTAGGATTTTGGAGTGGAATATCACCCCTTTGTCCAATCAGCCTGAGGTATTCCGAAAAAAGTTTCATAAAATTTCAATCTGAGTGATTCATTTCACAATGGTAATATGGTTTGTTGCGGTGAACAAAACCTATTTTGAAAAAATTTTGTCCGTTTAGAGTTTTGGGGTGGAATATCACCCCTTTGTCCAATATGAAGTATGAACTTTCAAATGATTTTGTTTCCATTGTGCGAATGACGTGACGATCTATACCAACCAATGATATCATTACTCTGCTTTTTTTGCAGCTTTTATTTATCAAATACTGTTATCTCTTAATTTTGTCGAGCGAATCCGTCGAACGATGATGATTTGAAAGTGAATTTGCAAATTAAACAAGCTAAAATAAAGTTCATAGGTAGGTACAAATGGAAATTTAGTACCGGTGTTTATTGTAAAAATATGTGTCAACATCATATTTGAATTTTGAGTATGATGGAAAGCAAATATGAGAATATGAAACCATTCTCAATTTCTCGGTTCCCAGTTGAGTTCACCAACTCCTGAACAGATCAACTAGCTCTCTCTCCCCTCCTGCGTGTACGCGATTGCATTAATAAGCGCAATTATTTAATCAACGGTTTACACAATTCAGAAACAGTAGGTAGCGTTTTGAAACGCTGGCATCATCACATTGGACCGTTTTCTTGGCCTGTGATGACTTGCCGTTTTTGGTACCGTTTTTGGTGGCGTTTCAGAAACGGCACCAAAAACGGACCAGGAACAACGGTCTTACTGGTTGGGTGAGGAGAAGCCTCATCTGCCGTAATAAGTTTGTTATGCTCAATGTGTACAAGAGTCTAATTAGACCTCATTTAGAATATGCAGTTCAAGCTTGGAACCCACCTGCAGCTGCTGTTCACGGTAATTGGAAACAGATTCTACAACTCGAAGATGTCCAAAGATCCTTCACGAGGCTCATAGATGGTATCGGAATCCTCCCCTATCAAACAAGACTAAAGAAACTCCAGTTGACTACCCTCCTGGGCACGCGGGATGAGAGGGGACCTGATTGAAACTTTAAAAATCACATCAGGAAAAGTAGACTATGGACAGGTTTTGTTCAGACTGTCTCGTAATTAAGGATGAACATACTGAAAGACAAAAGAGGGGATGGAATACTGAGCAACCGAGCAGCTAATTACTGGAACAAGGTGCCTGGATGGGTGAAGGAATGTGAAACAGTGGAGACCTTTAAAGTTCGGCTGGAGCGCTACAAGTAGAAACAATTGGAAGTGGTGTGTCACATCATGGGCACTTCTGGGATCTAAGCAGAAATTCTCTTGTCAAAAATAAATAATTGTAACCATGATTCCTATGAGAATTTTATGTCAACCAATCCAAATATAGCAAAATACAAAGGGGTAAATGTGGCGTGATTCTATTGGTATAAAATTAGAACAGTAAATGCGTGCCCTAATGCGACAAAATCCCAATTAACATTATTGAATCCAGATGGGGTAGAGACAATGAGGGTTTCAATGATTTATATGAGTTGGCTATGTGGCCAAAATTTTATTATTATTATTATTACTGTGTATTGCGCTTCACTGAACAAGTGGTTCTCGGCCCATAACTTTGTTCCTGAGCACTATGGGGCATATATCCAGAAAGAATTGTATAGAAACATGACCTTTTGCCATTCTTTTGCACCCAAAACGAAGTCTCCGACCTTCCTGGGCCGAGATACAAAAATTGCATCCGCCATGTCTTGCAGAATGACCAAAAAAATTAGTTTTTCGCCAATAACTTTGTTCCTAAGCATTTAAGGGCATATATTCAGGAAGAATTGTGTAAAACATGGCTTTTGCAATTCTTTTGCGCCCGGAGCGAAGTCTCTGCGACCTTCCTGGGCCGAGATGCAGAGGATCAGCCAAGCGTATAACAGAAAAAAGGGAGCCATTGGCCGATTTGGGCAAAATTTCGTTGGCCAACAAAATTTATTCTGATGGTCTTATCACCGAAATCAGCCGAGAAAACGCTTTTAACAAAGAAATCTAACGACTGAGCTTTTTTGGGGGTTTGGTCTTTGACTATTTATGCAGCAACAACATATTATTATCCTTAGTTTTATGATGTACCAGAGAGTGGATCGATAAACTATTTCATAATTTTATGACTTAACTATTTCCCAATATTTCTTTTAACATTTATTTCTGATTCCTCGAATCTCCACTGAGATAATAGATGAACACACTGTGTGTTCCCGCATGTAATTAGCAGATAATTATAGCCTATTATATATTTTCTTTTATTATTATAAACTCCAAACATCATATCAGTTCCTCGCAAGGGATAGCGTCGTTTCTCTCCTGTGTATTGCTGCACTTACAGCTGTACATTAGGATCATAATCCACAAGATTTTCTCTGTCCCGATTCTGGTTCGTTCTCATTTTTCCACACTTTGATAGAATTATGCTATGCACTTTTTACATTTTTATTTCCGTTATTTTGCGTATTATATATTGACTGTGAAATGATGCATCATCATGAATCCTCATGGTTCATGTTACAGTGCTAGCAAACCACAATTTAATGATAAATCCCTGCTCTAAGTATTTTAATACTCTAAATACGTAAAAATACTCAGTTGTATTTTTCACGCGTTGGTGTTTTATTCGTATTTTCGCTCGAAATTACTCATAACTCCTTGCTGAAGTAGGAGTTATTTTAACATTCCTTGTTCCTGTGTTGATACTAAACGCTCAGTAACGACATGTCACGTGATCCACCAAATCAAGAAGCTGACTCTGACGCTGCTGGCACTCAGCCAGAAGCTTCCCCAACAACAGACGGTACAGCAGCCGAGGGGAGTACAGAAGACAGAACGGACAGAACAGGAATCAAGGAAAACGGGAAACAGGCATCACTGGATAGCTGCAACTCAGCTCAGGTAACCCTGTATTAATATGAACAGGATCTGGAGGTCCGTCGCCGACTCAACTTTGGCGGTCCTCCTAAGGTCCGCCTAAGCTGATAATTGGCGTTCCTCCATGTGGGTATATTATTGGTATTTCCCCTGGAAATTTGGAATTTATCCAATGCTTCGAATTGTCTTATTTACCAGGAGGTATCCTAATACTCTAATACCCACGTTTGACTGGCACGGTCACCTACCTACCCACTAACCTACCTACCTACTAACCTACCTACCTACCTACCTACCTACCTACCTACCTACTGGCACGGTATTGGATGGTGTAGGCAAATCCAAGAAGTCGTTTAACGCATGAGCTACCACACAGTACAGGAATGCGGGGCGTATGATATAGGAATGCGCTCTGAGAGCAGCAGGCTAATGTTTGGGTGGAATGTATTCTAAATTTCAGCCGGAGACGCATACTGAGAACCAATTACCCTAGTTCAGGCACTGAACTGGGTAAGTTATATGGCTGGTAGTTGGAGTGATTACTACCATAGTATAGCGGGGATATTTAAATTTGTGATTACTAGAGATATGTATGTTCGTTTTGTAGATGTATGTTTGTTTTGTTTGCGTTTAACTTGTAGAATCTACTACAAAAGGTATAATTTCTAACTTTCACCGAAAATATAATAATTTGTACAAGATTGCTTCTTAGGTATTTACGGTCTCATAAGCCATGCAATTATACTGCCTAGCAGCAAGTGATTAATTAATACCTACTTACTTTGAGAGCTGTGCTTATGCTTCCATGACAGAGTCGAGGCGGTTGCAGATCTCGATAAATTTTAGTCGTTTAGTTTCAGATGGAAGCAAAAGAGCTGACCCATTAGGCCGATAGTTCCGCGGTATTATCAGATATTAGTAGAGTGCTATAACCTCATGCCCCCATGCTCCTGTGCGTTAGCGCCTGGTAGGTATTTACTGCACATTGCCACATTGCACAATTTCCTCCTCTCCAAAGGTCGGCGAAGGCTGCTAATGGAAGTTAGATCATACCTGGGAGCTCTATAGCTCCCAGTCTCTCTGGTGGAGTCTCTTAGAATACGCGGGATATTTGTGTCGGTGTGTGTGTCGCAAGAACTCTCCATATAATATTTTACCACCTACATATTCTACTCGAACATATTATTCGAGTGTTATTCGAGTTATATGAAATCTGATTAGAAAGCCCTCTGTACTAACTCGCTAAGTGCTGTTCCTGAATTGCAATTATTTAGTGTTTCAGCTGACTTTCCTTGCGAAGTGTGCACTTGCCACGTATACATTAATAATGCCATTCTACCATAGGCACGGTTTATTCTTGTTTTTGTTGTTGTACTATACTGAGCTGTGAACAGTGTCCAGTAGGTATTTCCCCATTCCTTGCCCGGGCAACTCTCTGAATGTGCCATGTTAGGGAATCTCAAGTACATCAATATGCGCGTCTTAAACCAGCATTCAGCAAAGTCAAAAGGTGTTCTGCTACTCAAATGAGGTGTCGAACTTTCAATTCAAGAATTCACATGAGTGTTACACTGTGTTGATAGAACAGTGTGGGTGCCATTTACAACCTGCCTTTGGCCATTCAGCACTGCCCAAATTCTGTGAATACCAAAATATGCGTTGTTCATAAATTACCTACTTTAAATCTGTTTTCTATTTGACGGGCCCTTTAAGTTTATCAACCAGCCCCAAAACCAAAATTGTATTAATTTTGGACCACTTAAACTGACAGTTCGGACACAATCTTTTCCAATGGTACGTTGTACATTGTACGTTATACATTATACATTATACATTATACATTACATTTTACATTGTACAATGTACATTATACATTAAATTGTACATTATACATTAAACATTTGCTGTTTACACATGATACGCATAACATCGAGCTCGGCATTCACATTTCACAACAGTTAACAATGCATAATAGGATTAACAGGATATCACTTTCTTAGACTTTCTGACTCTCTGGACCACTCTCTTCACTTCTTTCTTTATTTGTTTTGTTTTGTATACACAAAGCACGGTAAGACTTGGACCTAACCGAGCGACCTGTTTCCGGTGAAACGGGACGAAGCAAGATATGGACTCAGATTATAAAGCTAGACCAAACCTAGCACCCCGTGCCCGCAGACAGTGCTCCGACTTCTGTGTAACAGTTCTGTGTAAAGAGTAAACAGTAAAGAGTTTTGTGCCAGGGCCCAGGGGTGTGTACGTTGTACTTTATGTATCCGGTAACCTGATACATGTGACACTCTTAAATTGTGTATGCGCTGGGATTCATATTATTTTTATTAGACAACGTATCACCTCTCTGTGCGAGAGAGGGAATCATTTACAGGAAGCGTTTAATGTTGTAATTTGTTGAAAGTTTCAACTTTTAAAATTCAGATTAGGGTCCTTCTTTGTGTTGTCCTTTCGTTTTGTTATGCGACTTGTGCTTCAATTTAGTCAACTTCTATAAGTTCGTGTTGTTAACTTCTATAAGTTCTTGTTGTTAACTTAATCGTTCTTGTTGTTAACTTAAAATAGTTCTTCAAATTACCTCCATATGCAATATGCATAAGTATTCCTGTTTATGCGAAACTCCTTTTTCTGCTTAGATTCGCGCCTTCTCGCAAAACGGTCACTAGAATATTTCGTAAACTCTTAAACATTCATATGATACTTAGTTCTCTATAAAACTTGCAAATGATACCTAGTTCTGTAGAAAAACCTTTATAAACTGAAAAATTAAAGCTTTTAAACCTCACCTCATGAAATACCCCTGACGATGAACGTTTAACTCATGAATCACTGAACCAATTTCCTCGAACGTTAAAAATTTACACAGAAAACCGTATGTCGGAGCTCACCATTTCAGACATTACTGAACGTCTGAAATCACGGCTTTTGTTAGTTAAATCATTCTCGAAGGTTTTTTATTTGCACCTCCGGCTTGAAATTTCGTAAGAATACTTTCTCACTTCCCGAATCCTTCTTGTTGGGTTTCCTTCCTGCAAAATGAGTATGTTGTTTGAGCTGTATAAGGTTACTTCTTCGATGTTATAATTATATCAAGGGAATTCAAGGCATTACTCTTGATGAAGACCTTCAAAAAGCACATTTAAGAAGTTGAGATGGTCACTGCACTTGACTAAAGAGTATTTATGAATGTTTCTCGCCAACGTTTGCTGCAGTTTGCTCATTTTTGCTGTAGTTAACTACCTATCTAAGCGAAATGTTCCTTACTTAAGTTAGCAAAAAAGCAACTCAATCTCCTGGTAGTAAACTAATGCCCATTATTGGTGGCTAATAACGCTAGTTGATGTAAACGCTAGTTGATGTAAAAATACTCTTCATTTTAAACCATAACATTCGCGACCTCATAAGCTCATACTGCTACTTACATGGTCGGGACTAAGTAAGCTAGATCATGGATGATGGGCTATGGACGAGGTCATTATCGAAAGTATACCATCGCAGACCATGGAATTTGGTATTGTCGCACTCGACCTGCTCCTCATGCGAAAATATAAATTTGCAATAATTTCTTTCAGCTCATTCTCAGCCATGCTCTAAGCGTATAAAGAAGTCGAAAGGTGTTCACAAGACACACCCTTGTACCTGTACACTACAAGCACACATTACCAATATAAGCAAAATACTTGTTAATACACATTATGAAAAAGCGCATAACTCCGCAGTTTTTTGAGCATTGAGCAATCTTGATCAAACTTTCAGGATATCACGGGCAACATGTGACCATTATAATCCTGAAATAGCTAAGATTTTTGAATTTCAGAAGCAGAAATATGGTAGAAAAACCGTTTTTTGTACATAATTCTGACATTTTTAAAACTATATACTTCGAATTGGTGGTGCAAAACTGTATGATATGTGGTTTATGGTTGTTGTGTGAACTGTGAATTACAATTTTCTGTTTTGTCTACGTCTTCGTTTTTCCGGCAACTCGTTGCTCTGTTTAACAGCAGTTTGTCTAGTTTTTCTACATTACTAACATTAGCCTGGCAAACTTTCATATTTCAGTTAAATGCTTTAGAACTCGCCAGCTGGTCTCTCAACTCACACCCGGGTCCCACAAAATTCAACTGTTGTTCAATTGTTTCTAGCTAGTTTTCTTGTACTCGTGTTTAGTTGGGAGGCCAGCTTTGATCACTAAAACTATAAATCATAGTAAAAAGTCAACGAAATGTCTCAAATTTACACAATGTTTCAACTTGTTTACTATACAACCATGTATCACAATAGGTGAACAATGTAAACTTTTTGTACTGAAGCAGTGAGCGAAAAGTCTATAAAACAGTGTGAAACCTTATGTAAATTTTCCTTTCATATGAAATATTATTGTAGGGAAATAATGGTCATTGGATTGATAGCATGGTCATTCAATTCTTTTAGTCATTATAGAAATCTAGTGTGATAACTAGAGAGTACAATTAAATTACTTCATTAGCATTAAAGTTTTATTAATCATCAGCTTGAAGTTAAGAGACCTGTGTAACGAAATTTCATATTTGGCTGAAATGATATCATTGTTGAGACGATGAATTACTGTAACAATGTCCTTCAATATCATATGGCTGGTTTGACTTTGACCTTTAGTAAAATTTCTCACAAGTCACATTTCTCACATTTCTGATTTCTGAGGATTGTACGCCGTTGAATCTTTTTCTCAGAATTTGCAATGATTCTCAGAACGTGTGTTCTAACCCACCAAGACTGTGTTGTAATTTATTACGCCAGGTGTCTGTGAATGATATAATATGTAGAGTGGAGGCATAGAATGATGGCATAGAATGGTTGCTTTATAGAATAGACTAACGAGGCATATTGAGTATATTGTATCGTTCATCTCATGTCTATTAGGGCTGGTAATTGGTATACCAGCTCCCTGTCTTGGACCCTGATCAATATCATTGAGAACGGATGACCATATGGGGATGACCAAAACGTCATGACTTAATTACTTAATTAAAAATTTGCTGCTTGGTTTTCTTAATTTTCAATGACTAAATAGGACAGCGAAATCCCTATACAATTCTTTTATCGCGCTTTCGAAATACGTTGAAAACATAGAAGCATTGCTCTCAGCTATTATAATGAAAGATATATAGGTAAGTACGAACAGTAGGCGGATAAGATTTACATCATTATAGCGTTCTAATGTATTGAATTAGTGACGGTAAAAGGTTAAACAGAACAGCTATCAATTTATTAAAGCTGCAGCAGATACTATTACGGATACAAAGCTCTGCTGGATGACCAGGAATGTGATTTCCAAACGCTATATATTTTCTACTTTGATCTATGTAAGTGATACTTTTTTGGGGTTCTGGAGGTGAGATTTGCGATTCTCACCTCCGTAGAGCCAGAAAATCATATATTAACGTTGGCAAGCTAATTAGATTTGATCATAATATATCTCTATGATTTTGGTCATCCTTGAGCTCTTGAGCGCAGAGGCATCATGATATCACATAATATATGCTCAGAATAAATAGGCAGTCGCAATGACGCCATCAACTTTGTGTGCACTGTCAAATTGTTGAAAATAACCGCTTATTTTTCGCGTGTGGGGTATAATTGAGAGATAATAAGATCTTACTTGGCTGGGACCGGATAGATACGCTGATATGGGGGAATTGGAATGTTCTCAATTGTATAGTATGCGAATAAATTTATCAAGCACATGAACCACGAAAAACTTCACAGTGTTGTTTTGATACTAGCTCTTTTGTTCTAACATGTCGAAGTTCGCCCACAGGTAATTTATTACCTATGACCTATGCCCATGTCAGCCAACCTTGTAGAAACTAACATAATGAATGATTGTTGATTATAACATAATCTATTTGTCTACAATCTTCGATCAAAATTTCCTGAATACCATTGAGTTTTAAAGCTTAAAAATCAATATATTTTTTTTACCGAAAAAAATTCAAAAAATGGATGACCAAATTTCACTTCGGGGATGACCAATTTGATACGATGTTGATATGGGGTCTTGGATTTCACAGCCTTTGCTTCACATTTGTCTTTGTTTTAGGTGCTCACATAACGCCGGATCATGAATGCCGATCATTTCCCTGCCCAGAATAAACGAATTCTTGTACATTGCATCAATTCTGTTTTTTGGTTATTAGATCAAAACCCTCAGCAATCCGAAATACCAAAGACTTCCATCTATATCAAGCCAATATAATGTGGATCTATTGCGATAATTCGTTCTGATTTTCAAAGAAATTTTGAGAAATTCAACGAGCCTCCCCTTTCCACAATCTCACTCATACACTAACAGATTTACATTATCGATAAGTCAGCTTTGACCTGGGAAACGTCCCTATCAGTAGAACGAATATTTCCCTTGTCAAACGTAGGCAATCTCAATGAAACAGGTGCCTCTATAATACCCGTCTCAAGTCTGTATATTCTTCAGGGGCTGCATAACGTCAGTCAGGCATTAATGTTGTATGTTGCTATTAATAGCAGCACTACGTACCTTGATCCAAAAGGTCGTTCAAGGTGCTGCGGCAATTTGAGGGGGGCAGATTCTGTCTTTTGAGGGAGAGCAATCAGTTGGTGGTTGCTGACAATGTGAGTGGTAAAGAGAATGGGTGGTTGTTAGGGTGACGTTTCTATCAAGATTTGAAATGGTGAATTGATGACGTAAAGGTTCGAGCTCTGGTATGTAGCTCATAGGACTCATGAATAACGAATTATATGGCATCTAATTACAAAACTGCTAATTGATTCCTCCTAAAATGTGCATTATGTTGTTACAATTGTGATATACTGGAACAAAGCGCCATTTGTAACGGCGAACAAATTATCATGTCTTTAGTGTTGCCTTCGTAAATTTGAGCAGCTTTTGAGCGCGAGACAAATTATTGAAAGATTGAAGTCAAATTTATTACCTATGCCTACCAAAGTTCTTCTTTCTTTTAACCTTCACAATAGAACTTATATTTAACTGGTATATAAATTAAGGAGCTGTTTTGATACGTGTGCCGTGTGTGGATTTATAGATGTGAGTTTTCTATCTTGGCAATTTGCCATCATTCACTTCAGCATTCAAAAAACTCTCGCATAATATATTCACTCCTCATTGAGGTGTATATTATCTAAGTGCAAAGTATAGAATTATAGTAAAGCTTTTGTTGATGTCTCTGTAACTTACCATCTAAGATGAGGATTAAGGAGGTTCTGTTTCATCTAGATAGATATATTAAGGGGGCCGGGGGGGTCTGAGGTCGATTTTCGTTTTTCCATTGTTTCTGATAGATAAGAGCTGAACGCCAGCTACCAGTAGGTTTTTACCGCATCAAAAAATATTGTTCCTAGCCGAAGTTATGAATTTTTCAAATCGCGCAAACTTACGACGCGATTTGCCGAAAATCAACTTTAAAATCTATCTAGGCCTCAGAAGTGAAAATATGAATTTTCAAAGTTGGCTCCTGTCCCAAAAATGGTCAAAAATGACGATTTTCAAATTTCAAAAATTGATATTTTCACTTCTGAAGCCCAAATCAAAAACGGCTCGCATGAAAGTTTTTTTTATGCCCTAGAACATAACTACCAAGTTTCAAGGGTTTTCCTCAAAAGCTGTAGGAGGAGATAGATTTTAAAGTTGATTTTCGGCAAATCGCGTCGTAAGTTCGCGCGTGCACTGTAATTACAGGCGAAATCGCGATTTGAAAAATTCATAACTTCGGCTAGGAACAATATTTTTTGATGCGGTAAAAACCTACTGGTAGCTGGCGTTCAGCTCTATCAGAAACAACAAAAAACCGAAAATCGACCTCAGACCCCCCGGCCCCCTTAATTACTGTTGTCTGTTGAGTCTATTTAAACTTTATTTCTGATGTTTCGTGGTTGCTTAAAGAGATACCTAAGGATGTGTATTTATGGAGGTTGTAATTTGGGGATTTTTCGGAAGAATCTCCATTTTTTCACACACCACGAAAGTTCAAAATGACGTTATTATCATATGTAAAGATCCCCAAATTGCACCCCACCAAATTTTAAAAACCAAAATAAACTTCACATAAATACACCTCCTAAGGTAGGTAGGTAGGCAATTAGGAGCCTGTATTGTGTTGGAAATGAAAGTGGGTGGTCTGTTGTTTTTTTGAAGGATGAGCTGCCGATGTCGACAAGTACTTTATAATGAGCCTTTTTAATACCCAAATGAGACTGCCGGATATACTCGGAGGATTTGATGAGTGAAATTAATTATCGAGTCCTATAAGTTGTGGAGTACGTTTGCTGCTTTCTGGTATATGCCATGTTTACTGTTTATCATATATCGTAAGACCTGAGAAGACTTCTGATGTATGCCATGTTTACTGTTTATCAAAAGACCTGAGAAGACTTCTCTGGTACTATGATCGTTTATATAATGATAAATGGCTATTATGGAACTTCGTATAGAGTACTCTAAACAATAGGTTGTTTTTGATAATAGGAGATTTTGTACTTTTCTTTACGTATCTCAGATTGTGATATTTACCTCGCGGTTGAGGTATTGTATACTCTCCAGAAGTTATCTCGCTGCTATTTTAACTTTTTAACGTTTATATTTACCCGTGTAGCCGTTATTCAGCTTGATCCCTGAAACCAGCTGAAACATCCCTTCTCCCTCGAAGAACTCAGCTATCCCTTTGAACCCAACTATCCCTTCAAACCTCGCCCATCACATCCCGGAGATCCACCATGAACCGGAAGGACCTCGCCACCATGACAAACGACGTGGTGAAACTCCACAAACTGATGGATGAGTACGATAAAACACCGCGGAGGAAGAAACGCCTGAGCCACTGGAGGAAGCCGGGCGTTAGGAAACTGAAGAGGAGCAAGAGCAAGGAGCAGGATTTCTTTGAGTACAAGTTCAGCAGTAGTAGCAGTGAGGAGAGCAGTTTAGCGAGCAGCCTGGAGAGCGAGATAGAGGCCATGGAGGAGGAGAGTCAGGTACTGTGACATTTTAAGTCACTACACAGTGCTATTAAACTGTCTTAGGAGGAGAGTCAGGTACTGTGACATTTTAAGTCACTACACTGGAGCTCTTCCATGAACGGTTTTTCGTATTCGTAAGTGTACAGTCACGTGACAACTATACATTCCCTTTTCTTTCTTTTACAAGTTACGAATAAGCTCATGAGTTACGATATAACTCTACGACCACTACGTAGTGGTCTTACGAATACTCTTGGAAAATTTCCACCAATGAGAAGGCGCGATTTTTGACTGAAGGACTTACGAGTATTCGTAAGACCACTCCATAGTGGTCGTAGAGTTACTTCGTAACTATGGAGTTACTCGTGACGTAAAAAGTGAAATGTATAGTTGTCACGTGACTGTACACTTACGAATACGAAAAACCGTTCATGGAAGAGCTCCAGGGCTATTAAACTGTCTTAGGAGGACCCCCAGGTACTGTGACATTTTAAGTCACTACACAGTGCTATTAAACTGTCTTAGGAGGACCCCCAGGTACTGTGACATTTTAAGTCACTACACAGTGCTATTAAACTGTCTTAGGAGGAGAGTCTGGAGCTCCTCCACGAAACTTCCTTCTTAAAAGTGATCATAAAGTTATGAACACTTTTCATATTTAGGAACGCGAGTTGTGACTGTTCATGAAACTTTTCTTCTTAACCAATATTGTTTTTAAGATGGATTTTCTTGTCCACGAAACCCTTCTTAGGGGGTGCACACACGTGGCTTACAAGCCATGGACTATAAGCCATGGCTTATAAGCTACGTGTGTGCTGTCGATAACTTACCCATGGACTATTATCCATACGTGTGTCTTGGGTGAAAGTATCGACTACACTCTACAAAAGTGTGGAGATTAGTCCATGAAAAATAGCCGGTCTTAAATGTATTACAATCCACATGGCTTGTAAGCCACGTGTGTCTTGTAGCTTATAGTCGACACTGTACATAATTCCGAGAAAAGCTGTATACATTAACGCTACCCAATCAGGGCGCTGTATCTCGCGTGTCATTGACCAATCAAAAGCAAGAAAAGCGATAGGGGTAATGTTTCCGATATTTCCTGCGTTGTGTTACGATCAGAGCATCCGAGGGTATCAGGTCAAATTGCATCAATCAATTTCTATTCGGAGACTCAGAAGAAACTGCTTTCGAAGTTTTGTTACGATAACGTGTGTTGACAATAGTCTACAAGACACACGTAGGATTCGTGGCTTATACTCCACGTCGTGTGTCTTCACCCCAAAACTCGGCGTAGACTATAGTCGATATGGCTTATAATCCACGTGTGTGCAGCCCCTTAAGTGTTGTAGGATGTGACACGTGATTAAGCTAACGCAAATCACATGTATAGTGCACAAGCCAATCAGAGGCCAAGAAAGGATAATTGATTTTGTGTCACGCCAAGCATAACCTAATTAAGATAGTATTTCCTATCGCTGCTATGAAAACATTTCCAATTTACTGTTCTAACTCTCAATAATGCGGGGCGATATGATAATTATTTGATTGAAATTGAATCCCATTCCCGAGTTAGGATCACGCTAAGAAAACGTTAAGAAGGATAAAACCGCTCTTAGTGATGCACCTAAATATAGTGAAGTTAAGAAGAAAGTTAAGTGCACTTAGTGAGTTAGGAAGACCCCAATTAAGCTCACGTTTGACTCACGCATCAAATATGGAGGGTAACGCAGACTTAGGAAGGGTTTATGATAAGTCTTCTTAAATATTTAGGAATCTAAATCTTTTCTGTATAATCACAAATGCCGCAATAGCAATGTCCTGTACGGTTTCTCTTCTTGCCCCTCAGCTTCGATTCCTTGTTTAACATGCCGTACAGCAAGGATCTACACTGAGTTCACCATGGTTAGGCGCTTAGACATAGCCAGTACTACTAGGACAAATGTTTTATTTATACCCGTATTTTTAGTTCGTAAGAAGAAAAAGATAAGTGCGAAATATCTTCTTAACTCAAGTTTCGTGAACAGAATATTTAGGAGCACTCTTAAAATCGATCATAAGTATTCCTTAAGTGTACTTATCTCCGTTCGTGGAGGACCCCCAGGTACTGTGACATTTTAAGTCACTACACAGTGCTATTAAACTGTCTTAGGAGGAGAGTCAGGTACTGTGACATTTTAAGTCACTACACTGTGTCATTGAACTGTCTTAGGAGGAGAGTCGGGTATTCAATGTGACATGCTGTGACATTATAAGTGAGGTACACATTGTGCACACAAGTACACAGTGCCATTATGGTATCATACTGTCTTAGACCATTCTGTGATAGGTGATACTGTAACTGTGGTAGTCCAAATTTCGAGCTATATGGTCATTCTCGAATCATTCCTAAATGGACAAAAATTCAACGCGTTCAAAAATTTTATATATGAATTATGAAATGAAGATACATGAATACTTGAAAAACATCCATTTGATCTTCGGTAGGGGGCTGCGTGGACAATTCGCGGATCCCTCTTCCGTTTAGTAGTAGTGGGTCTGTATGACTTAGACGAGCGTATTGTTCTATTTTAATTGTTCATTTGAGAATTGAATTCATAATATTTGCTCATATTTGAATTTCAAATACACAGCATTCCCGACCACAGAGCAATCACAGCACCACTCGCTCTATGTGACACACCTTAACTTAAAGTTTAAAACTTTACAACACAACTTTATACAATCAGATTTGAGGTTGATGACAGAGTAGAATTCCGAAAATATTCCCGATGTCAGTTTATTAAAATCAGAATTATTTATTAAAACCAGCTTCTTTTATTTTGTCGCAGAGTCTATAATCATCATTAATCAGTATCAGGGTATCCCATGGCTCAACAACCTTATCTACAAGGGTGACCTTTAATTCTTGTGCTAAGTGGCGTTAAACTGAGCCTGACTGTCTATACTAAACTTATGTGCCTTGTTTTGGTTATAATGAACTGCCACTCTACAACTGTTAACTTTTTCTTAATGTGACTCTTATGATTGGAAAAGAAGTTTCATAGTGCTATCAAGTGCTACCTACATTTTGTTTATTACATACTAAATCGGATACATATATTACATGTTCATCTTCACACGAAATAGACTGATAAATATTATAGTTTGTTTGGTAGTTAATGACTGAATTTTAACTGTATTGTCAGATAAAAGAATTTACATAAATTACATTTTCTACAATTGATGTTACCTAGGACTACACTATTGTCTGTGGTATCACGTGAATAACGAATGAACAAGAGAATCCCCGATAGTCTAGCCTTTCTGAGGTCACAAAGATCTTGTCTTTGGAGACTACATCCTTCAGAAATCATCCAAGTCTAACAGGTGCTTATGTTTATTAACAGCTCTTGAAGCACCTGAAAACTTGGATGAAAGTTCTAAGACTAAAGGAATTCTCTGCTAGTCTCATTACTCTCAATGGTAAAACTAATTTCTGGATCACCAATAAGATCAAGTCTGTCTAAATTATCACATTTATTAAATTCTGCAGAAATAAAATCCATATTTAAATATATATATATATATATATATATATATATATATATATATATATATATATATATTTAAAGTTTTAAACTTAACAACACTACTAATTACAATCTAATTTGAGAGATTATGATTCAATGCTTTTAAAGATTACGAGACGTTAGCAACATTCATTTCGTTTCATTGTGTTAGAGAAAGTTAAGAAAATATATATATATATATATATATATATATATATATATATATATATATATATATAGTTGGTTCTAAGATGTTAATCCTGACGGTTGTGTGTTTGGCTACCGTGACGCGTTTCTGTCCCTGCCAAGGGTACTCATCAGACGGCTTCTGTGCTCCACAAGGATCTTCTGGGAAAATCTTCTTGTAGTCCTGACTGGAATGTCTAAAGAACGCACTGAATTGGTTTGAGGTATCCTGATCTTGTGACAAATCAAAATACTACAGTCTCATCCGGTCACATCAGAACCAAGCATCATGTGTTAAAGGGGTAGTTCACTATAGAATTGACTTTTAATAATATTAAAATGGTTATGATTTTACCACTTCTCACGTTGCATGTTATACAATGGTGAAATCCCCATGCCTCTATCTCAATTAGGTCGCGAGTTATTGCGGTTTATAGAATTCAGCGCGATGACGTCACGTGGGCACAACAGGTTGCCGCGCAGCATTACAATACGTGTGAAATCTATGTATTGTCCTGATATAATATAGAAGTATAGAGGTGTCAAATTGGGTACAACTGTCGGAATTTCAGTTGATCGTTTAAAATTTCGTTTTCTTTACTGTTTGCAATTGTATTGAACTATAATTTTCAAGTAGTCTTATGCAAGAAAAGGTTTATATTTACCTAACATTATGATAACACACCTATTTAGTTGCAAATTTACACGCTATAATAGTATACGTCTTGAATCATGATATGTGTAGACTGTACCTACCTATCGAGTCATATGTTATGTAGATTCATCATTTAACAATAACAATGGGTTTGTTTTTCTGATAAATTTTCATTCAACAGTGCATAGCCGTGTAGAATGACAATTCATCAGAAAAGCAAAAATTTGATTGCATAGAAATGCCATCTCTGCCCTTTGGTCATGTATGTGCAACTACCTTTACGGTGAAAATCGTAGTACTATCAAATTGCCCTGTTTTTCTACCACATCTAAATAAACCTTAGTGTCTGTTATAGGATTCTTGCCCTCTTTCTTTACGACAATGTGGAAAGAATTGCCATCTTCAGGTCTGTGGAAGAACGTCGGAAGATCATCTTTACTGTTTCTTACACATGTGTTAGTCACCCCATTTTCTGAACTGTCGTGTTAACGTTCATATCCAACTGATCAACCGAGGCTGGCTCCTTGTAACCAGCTTGATCACTAATATCCTGTTGTCCTGCCCTTGGTTAAGACTATATAGAATCTAATAATATTGTCGTTGCAGGCAGTAGTTAGTACTGCCTTTTCCTCGCTGTTGGAAGTTTAGAATGTTCTGTCTTCAAACTCGCTAAAATATTTGTGCCATTTGAATCTTGTAAGGTTTATCTTCTTCTGAGCAGTTTGAAAGGGAGTAAGGGACTCCTCAGTCCTCACTGTCACAGCTTTCCGAGATCATTATACTATTATACCTGCTTACTTACAATTACAATAACTTATCGGTCATTATCACAGTTTGTTCATAGTTGTGTTGTGGTATTTTGTATAAACTTTATTAAAGTACCATAAATTACTGTCAGATACATTTGTGGGTGTTGGGAAAGCTGAATTACTAAGCGTGAGTGGTATTGCAGTATCATTCCTGTGATCTACATTTACACATTCACTGTGTCCAAAGATATCTATTTAAAAATTAACATGAATCATGATCATACGTGCAATACAGGATGTAAAATTACATAATATTATTATTCATCATTGTGAGTTGTGACATATATTCAGGTGCCCTTCTTCCACCCTGAATCCTGTTACCTCTTCATTGCTTGTGTCAATAATGTACCTACATTACATCATGGGTTGAGAGAAAGTTCAATTTCAATAATGAGAAACAAAAAGTAATTCAAAAAACAAAACTTCCGGCAGAAAAAAACACATTTATTACCTTTCACATAGCGTATCTGATAGCGTTTGTTGCGGTGATGTGCCCACGTGACGTCATCGCGCCATAACATAAAGGTGCGATTTCTCGCGATCAGAGTAACTTAGAAACACAGGGATTTCACTAAACATATGTTTGCAGTAATGGCAGATAAATTAGAACATAAAAAGTGGCACTTTTTCTAGAGTGTACTACCCCTTTAAGAAACACAGATACCAGGTCACTGATAGACTTAAGGTTCCTAGTTATGAGACCAACTACCAGAGGGATGTTGGTTACAGTAGAAGGTCCAAGAATGAGGTCTTTGTCTTTGAGAGGAACTCATCGGAGAGTCTGAACAGGATTGAACATAACTATATATAGTTGGTTCTAAGATGTTAATCCTGACGGTTGTGTGTTTGGCTACCGTGACGCGTTTCGTCCCTGCCAAGGGTACTCATCAGACGGCTTCTGTGCTCCACAAAGGATCTTCTGGGAAAATCTTCTTGTAGTCCTGACTGGAATGTCTAAAGAACGCACTGAATTGGTTTGAGGTATCCTGATCTTGTGACAAATCAAAATACTACAGTCTCATCCGGTCACATCAGAACCAAGCATCATGTGTTAAGAAACACAGATACCAGGTCACTGATAGACTTAAGGTTCCTAGTTATGAGACCAACTACCAGAGGGATGTTGGTTACAGTAGAAGGTCCCAAGAATGAGGTCTTTGTCTTTGAGAGGAACTCATCGGAGAGTCTGAACAGGATTGAACATAACTATATATAGTTGGTTCTAAGATGTTAATCCTGACGGTTGTGTGTTTGGCTACCGTGACGCGTTTCGTCCCTGCCAAGGGTACTCATCAGACGGCTTCTGTGCTCCACAAGGATCTTCTGGGAAAATCTTCTGGGAAAATCTTCTTGTATATATATATATATATATATATATATATTTTCTTAACTTTCTTTAACACAATGATACGAAATGAATGTTGCTAACGTCTCGTAATCTTTAAAAGCATTGTATCATAAACTCTCAAATTTGATTGTATAAAGTAGTGTTGTAAAGTGTTGTATATATATATATATATATATAGTCACATTGCGTTAGTGCACATGATATGTTTTCGAGCCATAATTGTGGTCTATAAGCCAGTTAAGTTGAGGCTTATATATTAACCCAATTAGGATATTTACATTCTACTCTCCTAAGGTACCTCGTGTAGGTTCTTTCTGGAAATCCGAGCTAAACCATCTTTTTTAGACCACCTGGGCTCCAGTCCAATAGCAAGTTAGAACTTTTTGAGGTATACCTAGGTTCTTATGGTTGATTGAATTGAATTGAATAAAATGTTTAGGTAAATTGAGCGATCCGTCGAGGCCAGTATCACGCCAGTATCGCGCCAGTATCAGGCCAGTACCACGCCAGTATCACGCCAGTATCGCGCCAGTATCAGGCCTACCTCACGCCGTTATCGCGCCAGTATCACGCCAGTATCGCGCCAATATCACGCCAGTTGCGCGCCAGTAGCACGCCAGTTGCGCGCCAGTAGCACGCCAGTAGCACGCCAGTAACGCACCAGTATCGTGCCAGTATCACGCCAGTACCACGCCAGTATCACGCCAGTATCGCGCCAGTCGACACTTACTTTCAGCCAGGACGCCAGTAGCACGCCAGTATCAGATCATATACTGGCGTGTTACTGGCGTCCTGGCTTAAAGTTAGGTTCGACTGGCGCGATACTGGCGTGCTACTGGCGTGCTACTGGCGCGCTACTGGCGTGATACTGGCGTGATACTGGCGCGATACTGGCGTGCTACTGGCGTGCTACTGGCGTGCTACTGGCGTGCTACTGGCGCGCAACTGGCGTGCTACTGGCGCGATACTGGCGTGATACTGGCGCGATAACGGCGTGAGGTAGGCCTGATACTGGCGCGATACAGGCGTGGTACTGGCCTGATACTGGCGCGATACTGGCGTGATACTGGCCTCGACGGATCGCTCAATTTACCAATGTTTACAGCACAAGTAGGTACAATGTATATATTTTTCTCGAGTTTATATAAATGAAGCTTCTAAGTTGTGCTGAGGGAAAACACTCAGCCAATCATTAAGACTGTTAACGAGGTTGCCCACTACAGAAATATCAATACTATATTAACTCATATTCCTGAAATTAAATTAAATTAATGTACTCTCGGAACAGCACATACTGAAAATAATGAAATGAATTTTATTCAACTTATACTGGATAAGTGCTCTGAATGATGTTGGATGTCTCGATTTCATAGACTCTAAGTATGGAGAACAGGTGACACTGCAGCCAGTCACTGTGAATGATTCATCAACAAGGATTAGATGTAGGGTTGTGCTTTCTTTGGCAGAGTTGGAATATAGCATCAAGTTCCTAGCCGGATGTATTGATAGGATGTTAGGGGGGGTTCACCCCTAATATTTTGGAAAACACGAATTTGAGATATGAGTTGGCCAGGATGGCCAGGGTGTGTATCAACATTTTGACGGTAGTCTTAAGCCCATATGTCCAACATTGCCCATGTGAGGCCTCGGAGCAAAAAAGGCATCCAAAAATCGAAATTTTTCCTGATTGAGATAGAACTTAGATTTTGATTGCATTCGATTCGTCTCGACGAGCTGATCATTTTAGTGCATTTGTTTGTCAAAATCGGATGAAAAATGGCCAAGTTATGCCCATGCGAAGCGCGCGCCAAAGTGGCAGTTGGCCTATTTTGGGCCTAAAGGTGGCCATTTTGACCACATTTTTGGAGATATGAACTTCAAAGCTTGGCCAAAAATAAGGTCCAATTCACTTGAAAATTGAAGCTCATATCTTCAAAAATGTGGCCAAAATGGCCATCTTTAGGCCCAATATAGGCCAACTGCCACTTTGGCGAGTGTGCTTAGCATGGGCATAACTTGGCCTTTTTCATCCGATTTTGACAAACAAATACACTAAAATGATCAGCTCGTCGAGACGAATCGAATGCAAAAGCTAAGCTCTATCTCCATCAGGTAGAATTTCGATTTTTGGACGCCACTTTTGCTCCGAGGCCTCACATGGGCAATATTGGACTTATGGACTCAAGACCACCGCCAAAATGTTGGTACACGCCCTGGCCATCCTGGCCAACTCCTATCTCAAATTCGTGTTTTCCAAAATGTGAGGGGTGAACCCCCTCCTGGATTCCAGGTGGTGCTACTCTTACGAGTAACAATTGGTCTGGGGCGCCCTTCCGATGATTGAGTACCTGGTTCCCTGTGGTATGATAAGTTGAAGTAAAGTCCCTCTAACCTTGTACCTATTCTATGTATTTAGTATTTAGTAATAAATTTGGTGATTGCTATAAATATGCTGCAGCCTGCATAATCACTTATTTAAAAGGTATGCCATCAAAGTGCAAAATTCCTATCGTTAGAGTGAATGGGTAGAATTTTCTGCCATTTACCTTCAGATGATGATAGATGGGTGGATAGGATGGTGTAGGGGGGGGGGAGAGGATGGGAGTAGGGAGGTGTTGTGTGTTGATGTGATGGGGCCCTGCCATTTGGGGCAGGGAGCACCGACGAGTTGAAGTATTCTTGTTGCAGCCATCAAGGGATTGGATGCCTTCCATGCCCGGTAGAATAACATTTCAATGAAGTGGATAAAGTGGGAAACACCATGAATTATGGGAGTGTCCTGGCTTCTTGTAGTACTGACAGATGATCAGCATTTACACAGCATAGGTTGCACACCCGGACTTATGCATGCATGCAATAAGGCCTGTTCCATCTTCAGAGTTGTTCAGAAATCAGAAGGGTCATGTAATAAATTTACTTACGAAAAAAATTTACTGTTTACATGGAACAATAATCAATATTTCCGGGGATCGAAATTTTGGGGGTTCGAAATTTGGGGATATTTTTGGGAATATCACGCTTGTTAACGTATGATGATGCCGTCATTTTGAATTCTTTGTGGAACGAAGATATGGGGATTTTTTTCCGAAAAATCCCCAAATTTCGTACCTTATAAATTTGTCTCGTAAGGTATAGCCAAAATTGATGATCGTGCAATAAATAAATAAATAATTATTTGCTGCACGGATTTAAGTTTCACGGACCAAAAACTGCTCAAACATAAATAAAAATTGCATTATTATATTCACGCTCTATTCTGCCACTTCAAATTTTAAATAAAATCATTCATGAACTATTGTATAGAATATAAAGATTCTATTTCCTCAAAATGATAATTTGTAAATTTCTAACAGGCTCTATGTCCCAATATCATGGTTCTCTCGGCTATGACTTGTCTGTGGACGATATTAACAACCCTGATTCTCTTTCGAAGTGCTGATATCGGAGAAGGAGTTATTTATCCACCTACAGTAGAACCTGCCATGGACGTACATGGTGAATTCCGTGAGTTTATAAAAACAGAAAAAAACAATATTTTTGACAAGGGGGAATAATGTTGGGTGTGGCCGGAGAGACTCAGTGAACGTGAATTTAAGTCAGCTACCTAACGGTATCATGATTCGTTTAAAATTTGCCGTGGATTCAGATAAATCCAAGTGCGAAGTAACTAAATTTGCTAATCTGTTAACTCATCCGTAGATGGATATTATACAGGGTTGGTTATAAGTCGGCACCCCCTCCCGAGCTGCAGCCAATACTATAAAAATCGGTGACAATTCCTTTGGGACAGTTCTTTTTCATGAGTAGGAAAAAATCATTCTGGGAGGGCTAAAATTGTTTCCCTCTCCAAATCGCCTTTTTATTTCGCAAAAAGGCATTGAAGAGGGTTAGCAGAGATCGTGTATTTTGGGGCCTGTGTGTATACTACCTTTTCACCTACTGAAATAGGTGGTTGTGCTGCGCGTGACAAATTTGGTCGTATGTCGTCGTCGTCCTATGCACCATTTTCAAGCATCTAACTGCTACTGCCTACTTTATAATATCACGCTAATGTAGCTTGGTATAGTGGCATCCTGTGCAGTGTGCAATGCAGCCGGGTTCAATGCTCTGTTCATCCTAATATTGAAACTTGGAACTTGATTTTTTTGTCAAAAACTTTGTCATTCTTCAATTTCATCAAAATTTTCAATGATTAGAAAATAATGAATATCAAATTCGATTTTCTCGGAATTCTCCATCAAATCTTGATTGGGTTTCAATCAAATTAACATTTTTCTTTTAGCATGAAGCAATTAAAAATGAGCAATTTGAGTTCGTCAGTTTGATCAATGATGATTGCCAGGTGAACAATTGCGCTGAGGAAAGTTGAAAATCTGACGACGATAATCACAAGATTTTTAAAAGCTTCCGATCACAATTCTCTCGTATCAGTTATTTCGTTTAAACTTCAATCTCTTGTGAAAATCTGAATTTTCAATCTTTATTTGTAATCCTTCTCATCGTCAAGTTGAGCCATGAGCAATGCTCGATCATGTTTTATTTTGAGGTGAACATTGACTGTGATGTCTGAGGAACAGAAACTCAAACTGCAGATACGTATCTTGTAAGGATAGAAAATATTAAATTAGGTGATTTCGTAAATTATTGTCATCAATGAAACACTTGATAATGCGCAAAGTTTGATATGGGCACGAGCAACGAGACGTCGTACAAGACTCAAAAGAAAGCAACCAAGAATGAAGGCGTACACGCGCAAACAGAAGAACATGGCAGGTGTTCAATTAATTTGCGCGCGCGATAAAATGCACATGCGACTCATGATCACGTGATACACAAGACCTTAATTGTTTCATGAATGCAGAATCAATAGATGATAATTGTTCAATGGGAGAGGGAATTTTAAGCGCTCACAAAATTAAGAGAAAACGAGCGCAATTTTTGTTATGAAAGAACAATTTGGAAAGTGGCCAAAAACAATTAATTTTGGTTACTTAAGCTTCATTTTTGGATTTTCAGCCCATTCTTTGTTTTCTGATTAAATTTTTGACATTCCTTCACGAGAATTTGTGTCAATTTGCAACTTATGATGAAAATTGATGTTATAAAACAATTTATACTTAAAATTTGGTCCAAAACTCTAAAAGACCCCAAATAAGTAAAATGCATCAATTTTGGGCAAGTTCCAAATTAAATTGCTCCTTCATAAAATATCCTGCATTCAGATATTGATTTTTATCACTCAAGTTCAATTTCAATAGATCAAACTAAAAATACCAACTGGTTTATTGTCAACTTCCATGGTTTTTGCTGCAGATGGGGGGTGCCGACTTATTACCAACCCTGTACATCCTTAAAGTTAGTTGTGGGCACAGCTTAGACATTTTTCGAAATAAAATGCCCCAGTTAGTGCTAAGTGGGACAGGGTGTCCCAGAGAGCACTTAGTGCCCTTAGTGGGAAAATTGGCAGTATTAACGAAGACCGACCGGGATAAGTGGAACCTTGTCGGAACCTAATCGGAACTTAGTCGGAACCTTGTCGGAACTTAGTCGGAACCTAGTCAGACCTTAATCGGAACCTTGTCGGAACTTAGTCGGAACCTAATCGGACCTTACTCGGAACCTAGTCGGAAACCAAATTAGCTGTAATTAGGGCAACTAATCAGATGGCAGGTCTGATTGCATCTCAAAACGTAACCTAATACCACACTGAATTTGATATAAATAGAGGGATCGAGGATGTTAAACTATCAGTTTCAATATGCCTTTCCAGTCAGCACAGATCAGCCTGCACGAGGAGATCACTGGTATCACCGCAACAGAAGACTCCTCCAGGACCTTCCTCTTCAATCACCAAGTCCTGAAACAGACAGTCTCCTGCAGCTCCTGCAACGGCCAGATGACCCTCCAGCCCTGTGCAGCTTATTACTGTATTGATTTAATATTGATTTAATTGATGTTTTTGAATCTTGATGTTTTTGAATCTTTTGTTTCAATTTCCGCCTTCAATTTCCGCTTTCAATTTCCGATTAGGTTCCGACTAAGTTCCGACAAGGTTCCGATTAGGTTCCGACTAAGTTCCGACAAGGTTCCGATCAAGGTCCGACTAGGTTCCGACTAAGTTCCGACAAAGTTCCGATTAGGTTCCGATTAAGTTCCGACAAGGTTCCACCTATCCCGGTCGGTCTTCGTTAATACTGCCGGAAAATTTGTCACAATTAGTACGGAATGGAACGACATACCCCTATAAACTGAGAACTCTTATCTTACCCCTATAAACTCGTAACATACCTCTATGAACTCTCAAAATAGGTACCCCTAGATGAACTGGTAACATGCTCTTATGAACTCGTAACATGCCCCCATGAACTCGTAACACACCCCTTTCAACTCATACAGATGTAGTTTGGCAGAACCCTTGTAATGGATAAATCCATACGAGTTATATAATATAGTATATACGAGTAGTATGTATGATAAGGGAAATATTGTAAATTGCTCTATAGAATAGTAAAACGAATTGGAGTAATTGCCTTAATGCCTTATGCATAAGAGCTTTGCGATATAAGTTATGGGTTTCTCTCAAATAAGGATTTCTCTGATCTCGAGTTATGTATACAACCCACATAGCATTAAGTGGGACATTTTTTAAAAAGATTCACAGACCTTGTGAGGTTCGGCGGCATCCATAGAGCCTAGAGGAGTGTTCTGCTAAGTGTGACGGTTAGATTAGCACACTGAGTGATAAAGTAGTAAGGGGAAAATTTTTGGGTATTTGTTGTTTCTGATAGATGAGAACGCCAGCAGCTACTGGTTTTTACCCCATGAAAAAAATTTTGTTCCTCGTCAAAGTCATGTATTTTTGAAATTGCACATTCGCCAGTAGTTATAGTATAGGTGCACGTGCTTCTAACGCAATTTTCCAAAAACATCAACTTTAAAATCTATACAGGGTGGATCATAAATCGCCGACCCCCATATACCTTATCGGACATAATTATGACGGACTAAAGTTTCACGGACCTAGATCCTCACGAAACATATATATTCACGCCTGATCTGCCTCTCAAAATTTTCAACAAAAATCATAAATTTCGGTTCCATTTTTCCAATAATTCTCCATTAATCACGATGTGATTACCTGAATTGAAGATTTTGATTTTCGATTTTTTCGTTGATTTATGATAAATTTCAATATCGCATTCTATAACACGAAAATCTCTTATATAATTTCGCATTCTCTGTTTTTTGTTTGTCGTAACAGCGGAAACATCTTCGGAACGCGCGCATTACGATTTGTGCGGGTAACCATGGTGACACGTGCACGGAGAATTGCCCGCGCGCTCATTTCTGTTAAAGGTTTTTTGATTACGTTGCGATCTCTAACAACTTTTGAACGGATCGGAGTTTTTTGATGCGGTAAAAAGTTTTGATTTGAATCGCATTGGTTGAAATTTGCGAGCTGTGTATTTGCAGGCACAACGGGCCTACTAGTCTTATATATAACTAGCAGGCCCGTTGGGCCTGCATTTATACAGCTTACTCGGCGCTGCTACGCAGCACCTCGTTCGCAAATTTCAAACCCTACAATCAACTGAATACTTTTTACCGCATCAAAAAATTCCAATCATATGATGAATCATATCAAAAGTTATGAATCTCCGAATTCAAAACAGCATTTAACAGAAATGAACGCGCGCGCAATTAATCTGCACGTGCAATTCCCCCATTGCGCGCGCGTTGCCATAGGGCGTGACGTACAAAGAAAAAACACAAACGTGAAGTTTCGCGTTTTTTCCCCATCGCTGTAAGTTTTTTTTAACCTTGCCAAGAGATTATCAAGAGAAATTAAGGCTAAGAGTGGCATATTGGTGCCGTTGCTATGGAAACAAAATTTTGTGCACGTGCAGATTATAATCAGTTCTTTGATATTCCTTTCTATTACGCTACTACTATTAAATGTTGTGCTGTAGATTTTAAAAATTTGACGATTTCTAAACTTCAAATTCTCGATCTCAAGATAGAGAATCTTACTATATATAATGCGTGTTGTTAATATATATATATTTATTTATTTATGGCGATTCGTTTTCAAGAAGGCAACAAAATTCTTTTTTCATCGTGTTGCAAAAACTTTATAATAAATCAGAAAAATAGTATGAGATTTTTTCGGCCACCCTGAGGGGCGTGGTGGGCCACGCCCTTTTTTCCGCAAAAATTAAAGTTTCGAATTTTTCCAAAATTCTTTCGCCATCGAGTTGCTTATGATAAATAAAAATTTTGAGAATTTTGTCCGAATTATTGGTCACTCTGAGGAGCGTGGGAGGCCACGCCCTTTTTTTCGTAAAAATTAAACTTTCGAATTTTTTCAAAATTCCTTCGCCATAAAGTTGCCTATGATGAATAAAAGTTTTGAGAATTTTGTCCGAATTATTGGGCCACTCCTAAGGGGCGTGGAGGCCACGCCCTTTTTCGAGAAAAAAATAGATTTTCGAATTTTTTCAAAATTCCTTCGCTATGGAGTTGTTGATGATGAGTAAAGGTTTTGAGAATATTGTCGGCAATATTGGGTTAACGTTGGGGGCGTGGGAAGCTTTTTTTCCGCAGAAATTAAAGTTTCGAATTTCCCCTCCAAACTCGCTCGGTCAAATCACTGTCAAAGGGACACGTGGCCGTTAGCTCATGCGGCTGCCATCATTCGCCGTCCGTAGGACGGGAACCGACTAGTGGGCATAACCTGAATAACGGAGGATATTTCAGATTGATTGTTTTCATAAAATTGTAGCCTATAATCAATACTTAGTCGGTGATGACAGTAGTAACTGCAGTTGTGAAATCAATCGTTAGGAGCAATTTATGTTGCCATTCATGTCTAAAATTTGCGAACGAGGTGCTGCGTAGCAGCGCCGAGTGAGCTTTGTGCTTGCTGGCCCAACGGGCCTGCTAGTTAATTATAATTTCAGGAAGAGTTTTATTATATGAGCGTTTAAGGCCGATGGGGGTCTGTATAATTCAAGCACGAATATGAGAATATGTAGTGTTATTGCTTTATTGGCTTGTGTAGTATTCGAGCTATTATAGATTCGTCCGGGTTATTGCGTGAGGATTTAGCCAGCGGGAGGGGATAAAAAATAGAGCGATAGACACGCTGGCAGAATCCCTCTATCAAATACATTCACTGCCTCTATCACAAAGTTTCAGTGTATTGTACTCCTTTCAAACAACACACACTCTTACTCGGAACATGTATACCAAATGTTTCGTTCCCGCGAGAAACTCTCTAAACATGTAATTATCGTCCCACGTGACTCGCACACGTGCCACTGTTACTGTAGCAAATCAAGGTCACGTGTTGCGCGCGCACGTGCCACTGGTTTCGGAGCAAACGGTTTCTCATTCTATTCTCTCATTCACAGTTTCTGCACTTAATAACTGTTTCGTTTCGCCGTTCTGGCCCTGCTTTACTTGTTTTCACGGTGAGAAAAGTCCATTTACCTCTTTTGCATGCTCCTGCAAATCATCGTTATAATGCTCTTATTAGTTGATATAGTTTTTGTTGTATTGAAGTATTGACGTATTGATTGTTTGATTCATATTGTTTTTGTTGTTGCATTTGTAATCGTACAATAGAGCAATAGTCCTTTTTGAAACATACTCCTGTTTAACTCATACAATTGTTTCTGTTCATGAACCATCCTTCTCCTGCCATCCTCAAGTCAATTCTGCAAAGTTTCAAATCAACCAATCAAAGCACTGAATCTCTTGAAAAGCTGAAATGCTTGTTCTGCCAATTATGTTACCAGTTATTTCCATTAGTTGTGTTTTTAGACTCTCATGCAATAACCCGGACTCATCTATAATACATAGACACGGTGCTCTCAGAGTCTATTTAAGTGTAATCCCTCGACTTCGTCTCGGGATTACACAAAGAATGATAACTCGTGCGCTGCGCGCACTCGTATCATTCTATCAGATAGAACCCGCTACTAGTAAGGGTCGTATGTGCCCAGAACTGTAACCAACTGTGAACTAAATAGTATAGTAGGTTTGAGAACGTTTTTCGGTAGTTCATAGGCCATAGATGCACCAGAAAAAAACTAACCAACTTCCGAGTTGGGCAGCCCCCTTTTTTGGACCCCTTTTCTTTCAAAATGGGGCAAAAACTTTGAATGGCAATATCTCAGCTTCTGATTGAGATACGAAGCCGACAAATACACCAAACTATGCAGGATGAGCGCATCATAGGCGATGGATCATGGTTTCTAAGTCGTAACCCCTTTAGTTTTCGAGTTATGGACGAAAACCCCCTTTATAGCCCTACGCATATGACAAAAATTGCCCCTTTTCAATAAATGAGAACAGAATATCGTAGAGACCTCAACAAGTACACTAGGGTATGCAGAATGAGCTCATTATGGGGGGTAGAGCATGGTTTCAATGCCGTAACCCCTTTCGTTTTCGAGTTATAGACGAAAAACCCCTTTTTAGTCCTATGCATTTGACCAAAATTGCCCCTATTCGATAAATGAGAACAGAAGGTCGTAGAGAACTCAACAAGTACTCTAAGTTACGTAGAATGAGCACATTATGGGGGGTAGAGCATAGTTTCGATGTCGTAACCCCTTTCGTTTTCGAGTTATAGACGAAAAACCCCTTTTTGTCCTATGCGGTTGACCAAAATTGCCCCTATTCGACAAATGAGAACACAAGGTCGTAGAGAACTCAACAAGTACTTTTTGTTAAGCAGAATGAGTCCATTATGGGGGTTAGAGCATGGTTTCAATGTCGTGACCCGTTTCGTTTTCGAGTTATAGACGAAAAACTCTTTTTAGTCCTATGCGTATGACCAAAATTACCCCTTTGCAATTAATGAGAATAGAAGATCATACATTATATATTAGAAGAGTACTCATCGAGTAAACTAACGTTATCAGAGTGAGTACAGGGTTTTCCAGTAGACTTACCCCCTTTTGTTTTTTTGGTTATGGACGAAAACCCTGGCTGTTCATAATCAAGAAATGTGTATTATATATGATAATATCAAAACATGAAAACATAAAAGAATTAAAGCATTATCCCAGAAATCACACTCGTTATTGCAACCATTGTCCAAATAATTTCTCCTTTCATCAATAAATTCAAGCTCTCCTAATCCCAACTATGTAGACCTGCCTCTTCTTCTTCTTCTCGCAGTAGATGACAACCAGAGCAATTGCTACTAAGATGAACACAAATCCTACCGAAATCCATACCGTTAATTGAGTCTCTTTTCGTACCATTCCCTCATTAATCAGTTCAATTTCCTTGTTAGTCTTCCTTAATATTTCGTTTTGAAGAGATAGATTGGCCTTAAAGATACCAATCTATTCATGTTAAATTTCAAATTCATTAAAATTATTTCCTACATAGAATATGTCCCCGTTGTTGTCCATATCTGTGTTTGGCGGTTAGAATGTTTTGTAAAAATAGCATCTGTTGACTCAATCTCGACCTTAGTCAGACCACTCCAAGAGATACAAAGGGAACCGTTCCTAGTTAGCCTACTTCAAATTCCATGCATGTTTATGCTTTACACATCGTGGCTCGTTGTTAAGAGGATTCCATCATTCATTGTGAATGAAGACTGAGACATGAAACAATGGGAAGAAATTGTGTAGCAAGTGGTGTGTGATTCATCCACTAGACAAGATAGAGAGATTGAAGCAAAGGTATCATTGCAAAAATCTGTATGGCTGGTTACATCGAAAAACATCCCGTTTTTATGAGCTAGAGATTCTGGCATGGGCCACCATTTGCTGGGATAAAGCCGATCTTATGTACTGTGTAGACTGGAACAGTGTTATTGTGATATGCCCATGGAATTTCAATACTCAGTGACATGCTCACTGTGTTCACTTTAGTATCGAATAAAACATCTTCTATGAACCCTCTAGAGAATGCTAAGAATCGTGGTATGTCATTGTGGTATATGGTTTCATTGATTCCAACTATATCTAGAAAGATGCTTTCGACCATGTCACCATTCAATATATTATGAAGCATGATGCCTTAGAGTACTGGATGAGTTCTCTACGACCTTCTGTTCTCATTTATTGAGTAGGGGCAATTTTGGTCAAACGAGTAGGACTAAAAAGGGGTTTTTCGTCTATAACTCGAAAGCTCGAAAACGAAAGGGTTTACGGCATTATAACCATGCCCAACCCCCCATAATGTTCCCATTCTGCATACCCTAGTGATCTTTTTGAGGTATCTACGATCTTCTGTTCTCATTTATTGAAAAGGGGCAATTTTGGTCATATGCGTAGGGCTAAAAATGAGTTTTTCGTCCATAACCCAAAAACTAAAGGAGTTACGACATTGAAACTATGCTCTACCCCCCATAATGTGCTCATTCTACGTAACTTAGAGTACTTGTTGAGTTCTCTACGACCTTCTGTTCTCATTTATCGAATAGGGGCAATTTTGGTCAAATGCGTAGGACTAAAAAGGGGTTTTTCGTCTATAACTCGAAAACGAAAGGGGTTACGGCATTGAAACCATGCTCTATCCCCCATAATGAGCTCATTCTGCATACCCTAGTGTACTTGTTGAGATCTCTACGATCTTCTGTTCTCATTTATTGAAAAGGGGCAATTTTGGTCATACGCGTAGGGCTAAAAAGGGGTTTTTCGTCCATAACTCGAAAACTAAAGGGGTTACGACTTAGAAACCATGATCCATCGCCTATAATGCGCTCATCCTGCATAGTTTGGTGTATTTGTCGGCTTCGTATCTCAATCAGAAGCTGAGATATTGCCATTCAAAGTTTTTGCCCCATTTTGAAAGAAAAGGGGTCCAAAAAAGGGGGTTGCCCAACTCGGAAGTTGGTTAGTTTTTTTCTGGTGCATCTATGGCCTATGAACTACCGAAAAACGTTCTCAGACCTACTATACTATTTAGTTCACAGGGGGTTTCAGTCATACCCTTACTATA
>WFMF01000474.1:112500-122500 GCA_011033025.1 Beroe forskalii
TCACCAAACCCTAACCATATCATCCATCCAAACTCATAAAACCACTTCTCATTAACTTCTGCGTGTATGGGAAATATTACAAATGAAGAGAGCTCATTTCAACCGCCTGTATGTACTCATCTGTCAAAAGCATCCAATGGGTAATAAAATGAGTCAGTTAGGTCCCGAAGCCTTCCATGGTGGAAATAACAACGTATCCAAAGAACCCTTTATAGTTTATACCAACGTATTATTTTCCATGACTTTTCACTGATGAGCACACATAGTCGGAACGTCTGATAGTCTATTTTTGCACTTTGCGTGCCCCAAGCAAGGTTGCCCTCTTCGCCTTTATTCAAGATATGCTCCACCGTTATTATAGTAAGCGTGCAAAACTACCACAAAAGTGCACATTTAAGCACATTGGAACTACTTGGGAAAAGGCCGGGAAATTTGACCAAGGAAGTGTACCTAATTATGTGGATTGATATTAAGGGTAGGAATATGAGTAAAGGTGCAAAAGGGGTCACCAAGTTAGAAGTTGATACTTAAACTTCTGTGTATATTAATCAACATTTGGAGCACGCATCGCACATGAACAAGCTCGAGAGTAGAATTGAGTAAGTCCCATCAAACAAATTGAACAAAGAGAAACACAGTTATGGCTGTAATTTTCGAATAAATATCAGGTTGATGTTTACAACAAACTACAATTAGTAGGAAATAATAAAATGTCTCTGAGCGGCATGAGATACTTAAGTATCTAGAAAGTTTAGCTAATTAGAATGAACGATATTATTGACTAATTTGGAAGATTATGCAATGCTGTTATAAGCACATAAGTCGGCATAAGTTCAAGAAAATTCCAAATCATTCCCTTGTCACAGTTGCTATTTAATATGATGTAAACAAAAAATAGCAAACTTAAAACTTTGTAACAAATATTGAACTTAGAAATACATTTTCTTTCAAAATTTAGCTGTAACGATAGGATAGTGTGAAATGTCAATATATAAGCTAAATCTTCAGCTTAAGAAACGCAATTTTCGTCACTTAACTGCTTATATAGTAGCCTCGACAATAATTTCAAGTTAATTTCTAGTTACGTTCATTACCATGGTACTGCCTCTCTTTGCACTCTAATCAAAATGCGCTGTTGGCTTTAAATAATAATGTAAATAATAATGTATTCTCTGCGCGTTAGGTACATAAAAAGTGGAGAGATACACTAAGCAGTTAGCCAGGCCATGCATTATACTGTATTATTACCCTGCAGTGTAATTACTTTTCGAATTTTTGAGCAATATTAATCATGTAATATCACCGTACCCAGCAGTTGAATTACTGTCAAGTGTGTAATTACTATACCTCAACTGTTGAATTACTATTCAAGTGTTGAATTACTATTCCCAGCTGTTGAATTACTACTGTTGAATTACTACCAATTTTCTGAAACGGCCCTTCGCACGATTATAACCTATTTGCTATCTCTCTGCGGATGTAAATAGGAGAATAATAAGCTCCCATGATATCTGTTATCGCACTTTTCATATTAAAAACGATTCGATATAATCTATCCTTAACCGTAGTATATATACTGTAAAACAAGATAAAATAGCGATAAGGAGCACAAAATGTTCGGTACGATATATGTTATATTCTTAGTGGCACATTCGGTAGCACAAGATAAAGTAAATCTAAATGGCGCCACCCAGGCAGGGCTTATTAACTCCATCCGTGTTTCAATGTTTATTTATCTAGTCTTAGAGATATAACGCGAACGGCGCCATATATATAGGGTGTATTGCTCCGTTTTATCAAATTCAACTTCATTATTTCTGTGCGCCGTCGATTCTATCTGTCAGTGTTCGTTACTTATTTTAGATCGGGATGAAGATAATGATTATGGCACAAAACTTATTGTTCAACTGAGGAGTACATACATACATTTTGATGTACTCTAAAGATTTAGCTGACTAAATTCACATGTGATCGTGTTTTTCTGCAGATTCTATACGAGATCCGCATAAGATTGTAGCTCTCGAGTTAGTTGTTATTAATGTTTGTGGTGTGAATTGTTTTGTTTTCGATTGAGTACTTTTTTGGCAAAAGAAAAAATCAAAACAAATTTTTTTTTTTTTGAAGTAAAATACACTTGTATTTACCCTTTTTATTAAACGGCTAAATCCCTTATTAATAAATTTTAATAAATTTTAACTTTAAAAAAAATAAATACTGTAAAAATTTTTAAAAATTTATGTTGAACCATTTACTTTTGAAGGGTTTTTAATCTTTTTTTAAGTTTGACTACTCAATGTCCACTTTACATAATTTGTCATGCAGTTAAATTCGCGCTACGACTTATCTATTGCCAAGCAAATAGATGAAATAACAATGTATCCACTGTTCATACTCTATCAGAATATCCAGTGGAGCAGTGAGTAGTTCATTCATCTGAAGGACAAAGCTACCAGGTACACTCCAAATCATTTGCGTAGAACTAGAAAGCGTAGAATAGTCATGACTCATGAGTCACCGATCGCACCATCACGGAAAGAGAAGGAAATGAAATGTTATAATACCAATCATTTGAACGGACATATTTCATTAAATCAAAGCACAATCTGAGCACATAGATAAGCATATTGATTCAATGTATTTTATAACAGACAACAGTAGGTATTTGGTAACTTTATTGCCTTTCTGGTTCAGGTATAAAAATGCGAATCAATACTAGAGCTCTTGATCTTCATTGAACATTACAAATTTGTGCGATTTTAAAAATTACTTTTCAATTTTTTACTTTTGAATTTGAACCTAAATAGTCAAATAATGAAATCTATTCTGAATGTGATGACGCGATAAAAGGTGCACCAGTTCAACAGATTTCCTTTATATACCGCCCTTTTCAGGCTTCAGAACTTATTCTCAGTACAAAATTTCAAAATAATGATTTATTGAATTAAATGCTGAGTCACACTGAACAGTGCAAAGTAATCCTTGTGATAATGTAAGCGTACCATTTAATTTAAAGCCTAAGATAAACCCGGTCGATACAATTATTAAAAAAATTATTTTATTAAATAATATTAAATAATTAACATTTTTAAATTAATTTTAAATTACACACCAAAAATTTAATACCACAATTAATTTAATAATAATAATAATTTTTAAAAATTTTTAATAATTTTAGGGGTTATTATTACATTTAAAAATTACAAATTTTTAAATTTAATTAAACAAATACAACACCAAAATTAATACTTTAATTATTAAATGTTATTTTTTTTTAACCCAAAAATTACATTATTTTAATAAATATTAAAAAAAATTATTTAATACATTAATAAATAAATACAAAACAAAATTAATAAAATTTTAAATACTTTAATTTTTAAATTTTTAAAAATACAAAACATACACACAACAAAAATTACATCCCAATTTTTAAATTACACTTTACAAACACATACAAATACATTTTTTAAATTTTTATTAAATTAAATTACATAATAAAAAAGTTATTAATAATTATTATTAAAACAACAAAAATTAAATTTTTACAAAACAAAATTTACTTTACAACAAAGGGTTAAAAATTAAAATTTAAATAATAAAATTTAATATTACAAAAAATTTTTATTAATTTTAATTCCACATTAATTAATTTATTAATCATTAAATAAATTAAAATTTTAAAATAATTATTTTTAAATTAAATTTTAAAATACAATTTTTAAATTATTAATACATTTATTAAAAAAAAATTTTTATTTTTTAATAAACATTAATATTTTTTTAAATACACTTTAATAAAATTGCATTTTTTGCCACAAAACTTTAAATTTTTAAATACAATTATTTTTTAAAAAACATAAAAATTATTACAAACATGTTACTTTACATATTTTTAAATTACACACAACAAAATTACAAATTAAAAATTTTAAAATTATTTTATAATTTTTTTTTTTTTATTAATAAAATTTATTACAATAAAAACATATTATTATTTTTAATTTTAAATTTTTAACAACATATTAAATAGCCATTAAATTAAATAAAAATTTTTTTAATTTTTAATTTTTACAAATAAAACATTAATATTTTTAATTATTCTTTAATTTTTTGTCTTTACATTTAAATTATTTTTAAATTTTACAAATTTTTTTTAAAAAGGTTTTTTAAAACATTTAATTTAATTTAAACAAAATTAATAATAATTCAAAATTAAATACAATAAAAATTTTTATTATTAAAACATTACAGTTTTTAAAACACAACACAATTTTAAATACATAAATTAAATTTATTGAAATAAAATTTTTAATTTTTATTATTAAAAATTTACAAACAAAAAAGTTAAATTAATACACACACTTTAAAATAAAAAAACACACTTTAATATTAATTAAAAATAATTCAAAATTAATTATTAAAATTTAAATAATTTTTATAATATTATTAATACAATTTAAACATATTAAATTTATAATTTATTTTTTATTAAAATTAATTATTAAATTATTATATTATTGTTTTTTTAAACTAAATTTTATTAAACATATTGGGTTTTATTAATAAATTTTTATTAAAATAATTTTTATTAATAATTACAAAATTTTATTAAAAATTAATATATTAATACAAATTAAATTTTACATTTATTAATTATTTAATTATTTTAAATTATTAATTATTATTATTATTTTTTTTATTATTAATTAACAATTATTATTAATATATTATTAATTTATATTATTAAAATTTTAAAAATTTATTATTATTAATTATTAATTAACAAATATTAAATTTTAAATTATATTATATTAACATTAAAATTAAATACATAAATATTAATTTAATTATTTTAAATTATTAAATAATATTATTACATTATTAATATTAAATAAATTATTAATACAAATATTTTTATTAAAATTTTTATTTAATAATATTATTTTATTATTTATTAATAATATTGTTATTAAAATTATTAATTAATTAAAAAATATTATTAATATTATTAATTTTTTATTATTTATTATTTTTCCCATTAAATAAATATTATTATATTTTATTATTTTAAATTTTAAATTTTTATTAAAATATTATTATTATTAATATTATTAAAATATTAATATTTTTTATTATTATTATTAAATAAAAATTTAATTAATATATTATTATTATTATTATTAATTTAAATTTTATTATTAATTTATTACATATTAATTATAAATTTTTAAATTTTAATATTATTATTTTAAAATTTTAAATTATTATATTATAGGTTAAATTTGTAATAATAAAATTATTTTATTAATAATTTTTAAAATTTATTAATATTTTATAACATTTATTTAACAAATTTTAAATAATATTATTATTACATTAATATTATTAATATTATTAAAAAAATTAAAAATTACATAATAATTTTAAATATTACTTAAATATTATTATTATATTATTTTAAATTACCAATATTTTTTTTAAATATTTAATTATATATTATTATTTTTTAAAAATTACAATAATTTTTAAATTATTATTTTTAAATTTTAATATTTTTAAATATTATTATTTTTAAATTATTATTATTTTTAAATTTATATATATTAATAATTTATTATTAATATTAATATTAATATATTTTAAAAATTTTTATTATTATTTTTTAAAAAATAATATTTATTATTATATTATTATTTTTAAATTATTATTAAAATTATTATATTATTATTACAATTATTTAATATTAAAAATACTTTAAAAAAATTATTATTAATACTAATAATTATTAAATATTATTAATAATTAAATAAAAATATTATTTATTTATTAAAATATTTTAATAATAAAATTAACTTTAATTTAATATTTTTTAAAATTTATTATTTTAATTTTTATTTTAAATTATAAAAATATAATAAAATTTTAAATAACATTTTATTTTTTAATAAAAATAATTATTATTAAAAAATTAATTAAATAACCAATATTATTAATAAATTATATTTAAAAAATTTTTATTATTAATTTTTACAAAATTTATTATTTTACAAATTATTTATTAATTTTTATAATAAAAATTTTTAAATTTAAACATAATTAAATTATTTAAATTATTTTAACAAAATTATTACAATATTATTTTCATTAAATATATTTTTAATAAATATTTTCCATCATAAATAATATTTTTTTAAATTAATTATTAAAAATTTATTAAAAAATTTTAAAACTTTATAATTTTTAATATTCAATTAAATAATTTAAATTATTACATTATTATTATAAATACAATATTATTATTTTTATTTCATTATTGTTTATTTTGTTACATTAATAATATTATTATTTTTAAATTTTATTAATTATTAAAATTTATTAATATTACATATTAAATTACATTATTATTTTTATATTTAATTATTCATTTTTAATTACTACAATTATTATTATTAAAATTTAAATTTTATTTTTTTTAATATTATTAATTATTTTATTTTTTTTTAATAATTATTATTAATTTATTTTTAATTATTTTTATAATATTATTAATATTAAAATTATTTTTTAATATATTATTATTATTATTATTAATATATTATTATTAATTATCTTTTAACCATATTATTTTAAAATTTAAATAAATATTAATATTACAATAATATTATTATTATTATTAATACATTATTAAATTACATTTAAATATTAATTATTACATTATTATAAATATTAATATTTTATTAATTTTAAATATTAAAATATATTAATTTTTAAAATTTATATTATTTATTATAAATTAATTATTAAATTATTTTTTATTATATTTATTATTATTTAAATTATATTTTTTAAATATTATTATTAATATAATTTAATTTTTAATATTAATATTATTTTTATTTATTATTATATTATTTATATTATTTTAACATAATATTTAAATATTATTATTTTTTTTTTTATTTAATATTTTTTATTTTTTTTAATTTATAAATATTATATTATTTTTATATTTTTTTTTTTATACTTAAATATTATTTTTATTTTAATATTTTTTTTTAATTTTAAATTTTTTTATTATTTTTTTTATTTATATTTATTTATTATTTTTATTTTTTTTTTTTTATTATATTTTTTAATTTTTTTATTATTTTATAATTTAATAAATTATTTTATATTTTTTATTTTTATTTTATTCCCTTATTTATTTTTTAATAATATTTATTATTTTATATTATTTTTTTCTTATAATATTTATTTTTTTTTTTTTTTTTTTTTTTTATTATTATTTTTATTTTTTATTTTTATTTTTATAAATTTTTTATTTTTTAATAATATTTATTATTTTAACATTATTTTTTTTTTTTTTTTTTTAATTTTTTATAAAATAGTTTTATTAATATGTTTTTTTATATTATTTTATTCTTATTTTTTATTTTTTTTTATTTTATTTTATTAAAATTTAATTAATTTTTTTTTTTTTTTTATTAATAATTATTTTTCAAATTTTATTTTATTTATTTTTTTTTTTTTATTTAATATTTTTATATTAAAATAAATATTTTAAATTAATATACCATTAAACTTTTATTTTTAAATTTAAATTTCAATATTAATTTTTATATTAATTACATATTTATAAGACAATTTATACAATTAATTAAAAGTCATTATTAAATTACATATTATTATTTTAAATTTTTATTATTAATTATTGTTATATTAAAATTATTGTTAAATTTTTTATAATATTATTATTTATTATTAATAATTATTCATTATTAATTTATTTATTAATATTATTAATATTAATATTAAAAATATTAATAAAAATTATATTATTACAATTAAATATTAAAATTATTATTGTTTTTAAATATTTTATTATTATTAACAATTTTTTTTAAAATTTTAATTTATTTATTATTAAATAATTTTAATTGTTATTATTATATTACATTTTAATATTATACATTTTTAATTACATTTAAAAGTTATAAATATTTTAATTACAAAACAATATTATTAAATTTATTTAAAATTTATTAAACAATTTTTTTAAATACAAAACAACAAAATTAAATTAATTAATATTAATTATTAAAAAAATTTAACCAAATTTAAATTATTATTATTAATATATTTTTAAACTCATTTTTAAATTTATTAAAAATAATTATTATTATTATTACATTACATTATTTTTATGTTATATTTTAAATATAAATAATTATTATTTTTAATATTTTAAATATTAAATTTATTTTAAATAATATTATATTTTAATTTAAATTAACAATATTTTAATATTATTAACATAATAATTAATACAATTATTAAAATTTATAATAACATAAAAAATTTTTTATTTTAATTTTCATTACATTTATTATTCCCAACACATTAAACATTAATTTTTAAATTATTATATTATTATTAACACATATTATTAAAATAAATTAATTTAATTATTTATTATATTTTTTAAATTAATAATATTTTATATTATTTTTTTAAATGTAAATTTTATTAAATAAAAATATTACATTAATAATTATTATTTTTATTAAAAATATTAAAAATTTTAAAGTTATTTTAATTAATAACATATTAATAAAAATTTAATAATACATATATTAACTTAAATTGGTTATAATATATTTACAAATAATAATTTTTATTTTTAATTTTTTTATTATTAATATCCAATTTTTTTTTTTTTAAATTTTATTTTACAATTTTTTTTATTTTTTTTTATATTATTTTTTTATAATATTTTTTGTTTTAAATTTTATTAATTTTTTTTTATTTTTTTCATTATTTTTAAAATTTTTTTATTATTTTTATTAATTATATTATATATTTTTTTTTTTTTTTTTTTTAAATTAAATATTAAAAAATTTTTTATTATTATTTTTTATATTTTTATTATTATTTTGTTATTATTTTTTTTATTAATTTTTATTATTATTTTTTATTAATTTTTAATTTTATTATATTTCTTTAATATTTTTTTTTTTTTTTTTTTATTATTTTTATTAAAAACCATTTTTATTTTAATATTATTTTATTTTATTAAAAATTTTTTTTATTATTTTTATTTTTTTATCCCAAATTTAAAATTTTTTTTTTATATTTTTTTTTTTTAATTTTTATTTAATTTATTTATTATTTTTATTTTTTTTTATTTATTTTTTTTTTTTATTATTATTATTTTTTTTTTTTATTTTTTTTTTATTATTTATATATTATTTTTTTTTTTTATTTTTTTAAATTTATTATTATATTTTATTAATTTTTTTCTTTTATAATTTTTATATTATAATTATAATTAAATTTATTAACAATAATTTAATTATTTTATTATTATATTATTAACAATTATTTTAAATAACAAACAAATTATAATAAATTAAATTTTAAATTAAAATTTAAATTTTAAAAATTTTTAAATACATTATTAATATATTTATTAATAATATTAATTAATTAAACAAAAAATTTATTAATATATTTTATAAATATTAAAGTTATTATTATTAAAATTTATAAATTAATTATTTAATAATATAAAATTATTTTTATATTATTATTATTATTATTATTACATATACATACATTAGTATACATATTGTTAAAGCCATATTACAATATTGTTGGGTTATACATACACATACATATTAAGACATATTATTATTATTATTATTACACACATACACACATGTTAGTTACATAAGAATCATACATATTATTACACACATGTTACATACAATAATACACATAATATATATACAGTACATACACACATTATTAATACACATACATACATTATTGTTACACACACAATACATGTTTACATGGTTATTGTTAAGGCTATTTCTCTCTTCTCTTCACACACATACATATTGTTAACATCATTATTACAATAATACTTATTATTATTATTATTATTATTATTATTATTATTATTATTATTATTATTATTATTATTATTATTATTATT
>WFMF01000475.1:0-33314 GCA_011033025.1 Beroe forskalii
GAAACCAATGGGGGGAAAAGTGATTTCAAAAAGGAAAACTTTCAAGGGTGGAGGTTTAAAGTGAAAAAAAAGCATTCAAATTGTTTAATGGATGCGTCATAATTTTGACATTTTGACAAAAATGTACTCTGGGGGGTTAACTCATTGTAAAATTTAGCCCCAAATTTACCCCCTCATAAAAATTTTTGGCCCTCATAGGGGTGCTAAAACCCTCAGGGAAATGTGTAAAATCCCTAATTCGGGGGGGTTTAAGGGGGTAAATTTTAAAAACGTTTTCTGGGGGGCCCTTGGGGGGCCAAATTGCAGAAAGCCCCAGGGGGGGTGCCAAAGGGGTAGTGGGGGTTAGTGAAGGGTTGGTGGGGGCCAGTGGGGGGCTAGTGGGGGGCTGGGGAATTTTTTACCCCCTCACCGTAAAAAGGGCTACAAAATTGCAAATACCCCCAAAACTTTTTATTGGGCCCAGGGGGAGAAAAGGTTCCCCCTCACTGGCCCCCTAACAAGCCTCACACCCCAAGCCCCAGGGGGGGCCTAAGGGGGGGCTTTTTTACGCTGAAATCGTCATTTTCCCTCAACTCCCTTTTTCCCCAAAAACTCGAAGTTTGGGGAAAGGCCCTGGCTAGCGCCTATCACATGACTGGAGAAGTCAGCCAATGGCGCGCCTTCAAGTTCAAACATACATTTGGTACATTCTTTGAGTGGCTTTCGTGCGTAATACTAGTGTATCATTTGTACATTGAACATTGTACAATGTAATATGTATTGTACTGAATAAAGGTGTAGGTTATGTAGGTAAAGCAATCAGTAACGTAGCTAGAGTTTGAGGCCAGAGTATGCAAAATGTTTCTTGGGTATGCATCTGGCAGTAAATTAAGCCGTATGATTAGACAATTTCTCAGAATTTCAGACTATGCAAGGGACTTTTCCAGGGTATGCAATGCATAGTCTGCATACCCTCTGGCTACGTCATTGAAGGCAATGTGCAAAGCTCGGGTTAGGTGGGAATAGCTACCATTGCTCCAATTATAAAACAACAATTGAAAATATTTCTTTCCAGTTTTCATGATCTTGAGCGCTTCATTCTAAAGTTCGAATAGCGAAATGCTTTTTCGATTTTCGAACACGAAAGATTAAGGTTTTTCAGCACTAACAGTTGGATACTGAAAAATAGAATCTGAGGAAGTTGGTTGATACCTAGTATCTACTCCTTTGGCATTGTTTGCATTAAAAGAACAGAAGCTGGCATGGGCATATTGGATGCAGTCATATGACATTAAATTCAATAAACAGTTAAACTTCTACTAGCTTAAAAATAAACTTTCAAGTATGAAGATCAACCTTGCCAATCTAAAATAGAAAAGTAGGTACCAGCTACAATGACTTAACTGTGAGTTTGATTCGTGAGGCTTACTAATTATAGAGACATGGTTGATCATATTGCAGCACTTCTGTACTGTAGTATGTAGATAAAAATATATCACTACGATCAATGCTTTAAGTTTTAAGCTTTTACTCGATTACTTTCCAAATATTCAACGAGTCGACTGAATATCCTGAGTAAAGGAAAAGAAGAAAAGAAGAAAGACAAATGCAAGATTTATTGTTCGTACAAAGGTCACGGATATTGAGAATATGCGATGCGGTGACAGCCCCGTACCAGGTACATTGCCCCCGTATGGTACCTAAAACATACTTACATCTGTAAGACACGGTCACTGATCAGTGCCCTCTCAGTCCCCCTACACGGTGGCAGTGTACAGCGGGGGCCTGCGTCACCCTCGCACCGTGCTATCAATAGGATCAATGTTCAAGCAATAGGTACATAGCCAATAGCACCGCTTTAATCCAAAGTGAGTGAAAGTGAATGCAAATATCAATAATGTTGGACCCAATGAATAATCAGTTCCTGTAGCGCAGCCTATGTAATATGTTTGATGAGTATCTTGAGCAATGATAATTGTCGTGCTGCAGTACCAGAGTGGTTTTGACTTTTGATATCAGTTGATAGTGATATGATCGTGATGGTATGAATATGAATATGATCGTCGTGGTGCGATGTTATTTTAATTCGGTGCCGTCTAGGATATTTAAATACTGCAATCATAGAAATGGATCCATTTCTCAACCTCGACGTGAGTCATATATCCTTAGTGTCGTACAGTTATAAAAGACAGAGGATTTCTAACATTGTAATGCTTTTAGCTTTTTAGGTAAATTATCAGAGTGCATTGGCTTGAAAAACTCTAGCATTACTCATAACAGGTCAACGTAAAAACATGAAATGTTACTGAAGGTTTGAAAAGTTGCCTAGGTATATGAATATTCATACGTAAAATCGTGATCGTGTCTAAAAGGTTTTAGAAAAATGCAAAAAGGATGGGTCACCAACGCCTTGAAATAAAAAATATCTGTGGTCCCTGAATTCGGAGTCAATTAATCGTCTAACAACTTTCGACCTATAAATTAAAATATAATGCTTATGCAGAAATAGAAATATTTCTATTTCTATTTCTAATGCTTATACAGTCTGCAGATATTCTACAGGTCATGAGTTACTTTTGACCATCACTTATGGGCACACATAAGGGTAAATGCAACCAAACAACGCAAACGCTGACCCTTACCAAACCTTTACCGATGGATCTTTTGGAAATAATAGGAATCCAATTCCAAATCCAATGGACCAAATGCCAAATTAAGCTATAATGATTGATTGTGGTCTAATTCGTGCAACTGCATTAGATCTCTTTAAGTATTTCTGTTCCGGTTTTGAAGCAGATCAATGGCTGCGAGGGAAAGCAGGTCCATTACCGTCGACTACGCTGGTTGATCTGATCATCCTAATCTACTGCACTATGTCACTATAGACATTCCCGGCTGTTCCATTATCAAAGTATCCGTCTTACAGACAGAAAGACACCCGTGTCTTACAACTTGCTAATGGGGAGTCCAGTGAGTAAGGCGGCAGCAGGACGCGTTCATTATTCCCAATTGTCTGACCCCCTCGTGTTGCCCCATCAAATGTGTTAACTGACGTAGGTCACAATCAGACTCTCCCTAAATAATAGCCCTGCAATTCAACAGATCAAAAATCCAATTCCAAGGATTGTCTATTCTCTTGAGAAGGTCAAAACTTTCCCTTTCTGTTTCCAGTTCACTACCCTATAATCCGTACCTATCGGACATATTCATAATCATTATGGATGAAATTTTTCTGATAGATGGACGATTGTAGAATATGATGGATGTAAGAAGGGCATCAGAGAGGAACAAACATTTCCTTTGGCCGGTCAAAAGGCCAGTAACATAAGGGCTGATAGTTGACAAAGCGACAAAAGGGCACTTATATAAGCACCCTGAAATGAGAAATCACAACTTCTGATAAGAGATTTCATTCATTTCATCTTTAATATAATGAACTTTAATATACGTATGTGACACTGCTGACCATTCGCCAGGATTCCTGGCTCTGTCGGAATCAGATTCAGGATTGGCTTACTCTTTAATAGCCTTATAAACACACAAAAGAATTCATTAAGTCCACAGTTGAATAACTATAAGGGCCCGCGTGAGTAATGGGGCACAGGTCAAAATTCACTTTCAGCTTAATTATTATAATACGTTTCATTTCTGAACCTCCATCCAGACCACGCCAAATTTCTATATTCAAAGATTCAGTGACCTTTGAAAATACATGAGAGGATATTATTAGCAGGTTTCATGCAATTGCATATTTTAAACTTCATGAGAACAAAAATGTCGCTGATTTTAAAGCAATCAATATTTTATAAAGTCTACAGCAATGCGAATAAATCAGATATTATTCCCAGAACGATCAAATAAAATCTTTCACGGAGTCATATATAATGATTCCCAACGCAAGTTCTTGTGTTCCATTGGCACTGAAGGGCCCAATACCTCAATAACCATCGTATCTATAAGTATAATATCTACGTAATTCAAGACTCAAGAGGATTTTATTCAAGGACTCTAATTCATAGTGTCTGTGCAAAGATTAAAATTTAATCATACTAAGTTCAGGTGAGTTGGTACATAACGGATTGTTTACTGAATAACTCTTAGTCTTATAATGGGTGTTAAAGAATACTTAAATCATCGACTTTTGCGTGAAAGATTTTCTTCTCAGTCCTCAGATGCATATATCCAAAAATCTATGATATTTTTGGGTTCAGTGCAAAATTTGGGTGGCTGATCAGTTCAATTGAAGCAAAAATTCATATCAAAATAATAAATTGATGAGGTAGTAAGTATTAAACTCTAAGTTTGCAAATGTAGCGGTGAGAAGCAAATGTTTCAAATTTATGGCACCTCATAACTTTAAATAATTAACAAGCACAGATCACCCAACAATTCAGTTGAATTGAGCCGATATAGTGCTAACAGTATAACATTAGCACCTCGACCTAGCTAGAGGCCGCAAAGTGGCATTAAAACCCAACAAAGATCGAGAGATCAGTAGCCACTATGGTAACGAGGAAAGAAATAATCGTCATTATCACGCGAGGCCGAGCAAACATTGGGCGAATGAGATTGACGGCACTATCATGCCCGATTACGGCGATTTGATAACATCGAACAGCTTATGATATTCTAATTTCTATCGCAACCTAGGAGCCAAATATAAGTGCAGAGATTCATCAAATTGACGGATTTCTCTTGTATTACTTTGTCGATCAAAAGAAACGTTCATTTAATCAAAATTGAATCTAATATTTGTAATAGGTATTGCACGTGCTTTCAAATTAGCAGCGATCATAACTTTGGAGAGAGACAAATATCTAAATATTTCGAGTGCACTTGATTTATTGGCTGCCACGTGGTCTTCAACTCAACTTTTCTAGGACTATGAGATCAGCAAAGCGTCAGAAGATTAGAGTTTTCTAACAAACACGTGTGAAGGTTGCATTGAAGAAAAATGGGTGTGATATTGGTTGATGGATATTGCATCACGATCACATTAAATTTAGTGACAGAAGATGCTGCCAATAGAACTCCAATCCCAATTGGAATCACTGTTGGATCAGAAATTAAAATCTTCTAAAGTATTTAACATTATTCGTTGCTTGATTTGCCGTTGGAGTCCAAAAAAGTCTACATTTTGAAATTTAGATAATAATAATGACGATATTTAAAATCATTATATACAAATTTACATATTTTATGCTCTTGTATGCAGTGATTGTTTTGAGAATTACTTTGTCACATCATACTGGGAGTGGGTTGAAGAGGTAAGATTTCTGAGTAGGGGAGAGTAAATCTGTCCTTTTTCACAGTTTTGACTTTATCCATTACACTCTAACTCCGCACTTTACGCTAACTTTACAGATCACGCGCTAACACGCGCGCGTGACATTTCACGCGCTAACACGCGCGCGCGACGTGTCACGCGTTTGTCCATCACGCGCATGGTCACGTGATCCTCAAATCCAAGGGTTGAGCAGCAGGGCGATCACTAGATGGTGTGGTGCACGATGTGGGCCGCTTCAACCACCGTCTTCACTTGGTGTCTCTGTCGTGGGTCAACGTGGATCCTCACTCTGCAATATTCGGGGATGTGATGTCAAAAGTCAGCAAAGTCACATCTATTCTTGAGGTTTGATGAAATGATTTGGAAATAGTGAAACAGTTACAAAAGTAAACAATATCCTAACAACTCCCACTCAGATTCTCAGAAGCCTATTGTCTCTCAAGAAAACTCAGAAGTCAGCCCCAACGTACAAAGAGGCGATCTCCGATTCCATGGAATTTCTTGTCTCATATAGTACGAATAATATAAATTCTTTTTTGGGAGACCTCTGACATTTGCTATGTCTCTATCTTGTCAAAATTTTAATATTTCTGGAAAGTGGGATCATGTTTATGATGATGGCTCTGATATTATTCAAATGATACAATTTCAAGTCGAATATTGAAAATAAATATCTTTAAGAATTCGTGACTTAGAATTAGATATCTTGATCATGCTGACTACGAAAACCACTCTAAATTTCTCAATATAACTTAAACACGATGTCCTATTATCATATCTATAGTATCACGTTCATGATTCTATTATAATCATCAAATGACATAGTGGACATGCTAAATGGTCATCCAAAAACTGAACTATAATAATAATATCACTTTTATCTAGAATTTATAATATTATCGGTTTCATATACCACTTAGCTCCCAACCATGATAGCAATTATACAGGTCCCTTATTGACAATTGTGATTGGCTGATCAGTGCGAAAATTGTCAACTCACACACTGAATACAGATGGGACAAACTCAATGGTATATGGGATGTCAAAGGTATATGGGATGATTTTGGCAAGCTAAAACGCCACTGATAATAGATAGGCTTCGTTTTATTTGTAGTCTTTCTACCATAGCTGTTGGCCTTGGGGACAGTTCCTTGATTGGGTGTTGCGCGCGCGATTCCATATTCTGATTCACGCGCGCTATTTACAGAAATTATTAATTAAGTAATTATTAATGAATTAGTAATAGTAGGTGATACCGATTTATTCGGACTATTGAGTAAGTAGTAGGTACTTCTAAATACTTTAAAGATAAAAGTATTGAAAGATGCTTTACATGGCAAACTGAACACTGATTTAGATGAATAATCAACGAGGAATATATATATTTTAGATAGATATTCTAAGTAAGTATACTGTGCAAATCTGTGAGTCTCGATGATTCGATCAGCTACTGTGACTATAAGTTTACGTTTTCTGACAGATTTCTATCAGTATCTCATGTCCTACACAGGCCACAGCTGACCTCAAACATAAGATGTTGTCGCGCCGCGCGCTGTCCACGACTCTACTGTTAGTGTAACTTTTAGTGTTATCTAATTTCCACCACAAGATATGCCGCCATTTCTCTCATAATTATTTGATTCATATGTATTCGTGAAAGGAAGGACTATGAGACAGAGATTACCCAACCCAAAGGCTTCACCGTAACAAGAATAGAGTTTAACGCAATATATGGCATTTTATAGCATAAACTTAAACAGTATGCGAGACAATATGTAGGATGGCGTTTTGCCATGTTTACTAAACATGGCGGTGTTTCCTCAGATTAAATTGTTAACATTGTTTACATCTCAGTCTGAGGAAACATCGCACATCATTACTTCATTACTCAAACTGATCTGGGCCATATACAGAAAATAATGAAACGACCGAGAATTACATAACTGGAGTCCACACAAGTTTAAGGTTGACGTTATCCGACCAATTATTTCAAATTGGTCACCCCCTCGCGCGCGAGGGGGCGTGACAACTTCGGACAAAGTCCACACAAGTTTTACGATGGTTTCAAAAACAGCATTATTTTTGCGATAAGACACAGATAGCGACGAACAGCAATATCGCGATGGTAAAGCAACTTTCATTGATTCTTGATCTGCTATCGTAAATAATTAGAAGGCGTCAGCCATTGAGACTTCGCCGAGCGACCGTCTCCAAACTCAGACAGCTAATCTCTAATTGTCGACTAGGAGCATTTCTTATGATTGGGTATCATCTGTTTAATATGGCACAGCGGCCATCCCTGGATGTGATGAAAGTCTCGTACATCATGAGAAACGTTGGAAAAAGTTAATAACTTTCATTAACAGCTCATGCAATAATCACAGCAAGTTTTACTACTGGTAGTTATATATTTAGTTTATGCTGTTACTTATGTTAATAATGCAGCAGATAGTTTTGTTAATCACTGGTTATGGATTTCTCACCGTGGTAACAGGGCTATGTTATCATCAGGCCGTACATTTATTTCCTAACTGAGTCATTCACTTTTAAATTTCAAAATATTATTTTTCATGGAGCATTGGAAATTAACCTTATCATTGGAGGGTGGAGGCCTGTTAGCCCATAATTATTAATTAATTAATATTGTCCGGCCATTACAAAACCGAGTGCATTATAATTGTATCCTTGACAGCCCCGTGGAAAGACATAGCAATAAAACGAATATAATTGTACTTAGAGAGGATGGATGGTATGTGCCATTGTAAGAATTAATAATCATTAGCTGCGAGAATAATCAGGAAAAACATTGCATATTTTTAAAACTTCACAGAGTTTATTGAGTTTCAGTCTGGTCAGGCTAAGGATCTTAATCAGTAAGTAACACTGAAGAACACTTAGTTTCAAATTCAATAAGTATCCAATATTTCACTCAGTCACCAGACAATTATCTTGGTAATTTAAGTTCATTTAAGTTCATAAATTCAAATCTTATATCATAATAACAGGGCAACCATAGCAGTTTATCTGATTACTATGAAAGCTACCCTAACTTTTGGTTTACTGTCACACTTAAACACTTACGAATTAAAAATTCAATATATTAAAGTATTAATGCGATGACATTCAATACTGATACTTCATAAGACAACTTATATTAGGAACATGATGGAGTAAATTATTAAACGTTTCAGTTTTAACAAATCGTTTATTGCGAATGTTCGTGCACGACTAATTAATCAATTAACCAATAACTGATTTATAGATATAGAAAAAAGGGCACATGCCTTGAATGATTTCAAATTCATGCTTAAATTTGTTATATTGGCGATATATTTTTATAGTTTGCCGACGGAATGAAATTGAAATCATATTAAAATTACTGATTATCTTCAATTCTCAGCCATTTTGACCATTTTTAGTCATCTTTGAAAATTAAGATTTTGATTAATTCAGAGGCCTCACCACATTGGTTAGAATTTTTTGCTTAAGATCTTAAAGTAGAACTCTGTGCGGATCACAGCAACTACCTACTAACAAATCGAAAAAATCATTACTTGGGACAAAATTTTCTGATGCGGTAAAAAGCCACTGAAAGCTGGCGTTTTCCTCTATCAGAAAGAACGAAAACCCGAAAGTAGTTTCAAAGACCCCCGGGCCCCTTATAGCAAAACATTTACATTTAAGCATGTAGGTAACACTTGTGTTGGTACAATACCAAATACCAATAGGAGAATATGGTACTGGGTAGTATAATACTTTAAAGGCATATTATAACCTATTCAACAGGAACTATCAACAAATGCATGAACCACAAACAGGTGTGCAAATTACCATCAAAGATCTGTAATGTGATATAGTAGCACATAATATTAGCATATTTACTGAGCAGGAGAGTTATCATGGGGGTACGCAGGTTATTAGCGCACAAGGGATATTCAGCCAGATACAATCAAAGTTTATAAGAAATTGTCAAATTGTCATCGCCAGTCAATGACTTCAACACACCTAGCGTTACAAATCACTCAGAAACGATGGTAAAATGGGGCTAAATAAAGAAATAACTAGCAAGGACTGCAGTATTCGAGTATCTGTGGGACGATACCCTGAGACCCAGGGGTCAGATTCCTACCAGCACAGATATTTCGCTGGGATGATAAAACAAATAGAGTATAGAATTGATAAATGTGATAGTATAGTCTTTAGTACTTTAGTACATCACTTCTAAACCGAAGCTACCAAAATACTAAAATAGAGCGAGATTGAACAGTTACGAAGTTAAAGGATTACACGGTTAAGGCAAAAAGATCAAAGCCGTTTCGAAGCCTGGGACAATGTAAAAAGGATGATAGGAGTAAGCGCCGAGTGGCTAGAACATCAAGTAGTACCTTGGTAAGAGCGGAATGTATTACCACGTGGATAGCACGATATCAGCTGCTGACGAGTGCATCAGGTAAGACATTGGTCGTTCGTTGGTGAAGCAAAAAAAATCATATAAGATATTAAGATCTTAAGAACTGATCAAGCCATCAGTTCGAGGAGACTGTAGCTCGCTATATCTGGGTGCCTCACAACCCAACAAGATATGCCTTGACTGGTTTAACGGACAGAACATGCGCAGCAGCCCTTTTCCGAGGCCACGGTCGGAAAAGTGCAACAAATGCATGGGTCACTATACTGAACACAGAATGGAGTCCATGGCTGGAGTGATCCGGATATGCACCGGTCACCACATCAGTAGGTCATGAGGCTGTGTAACGGACTCCACTAACATATTCACCAAGGAAGGGAATTATGTCGGATTTGCTATATATATTCGTCATATTACACTGGAGGGGAACATAATATTCCTCCCTCTGTGTGGTCGCCGAATGATTTGTATGACACTTATCCTGGAGAGGAGGAGGAACTGTGTCGGTATAGCGCTGAGTAGTGTACACAATCGAGTGCCGTATCATGACTACAGTACAGCAGTGGCACGCGAACACCGAAACAAGATGTTGTACTCTTCACAAAATGCTAAACGTGAGACTCCTTTTCCCGCCTGCAGTTCGAGGACTCAAGTCCGTCTAATTATGTAATTAACATGGCGCGCTTCGATGCTCACAACAGAGTTACGTCTCTGGATAACTAGAATTTTCCGCTGTTTTTCACGGCTGAACGTCTCCAGCCCGCTCCAGCCTGAGCGGTAGAATTTGTGCTAACCGCCGTGGCATTCCGCAATCCGTGAAATAATGGTCCACACTTAGATAATACGGAATTAGACGTGACCATTGATAGAAGGAGCGCATATTTAAATGGAAATGAAATCATGTTTTGCAATGTTATCAAAATAATAAAATAGTTGAGGAATGGTTTGGGTTTTATTGGATTGCGTTTCACTCTTAGATTCAAAATCCTTGCAATTTTATTAACATCACGAGACTATAAACGTGGCAGTTAGTCAACGATGTTGGCATGGAGATTAGAGCAGACGGTGGTTTTATCCCGACTTGTTCATACTTTCAAGAATCCGGATAATTTTGTAACAAATAATACCCTCTCAGTTCTCACTTTGAGAGTCGTGTGAGGGTGTTGCATGGCTCGGATAATCTCATAATGGATTCAAGTCCGTCGGGGCTAGAGAGGAATCACTGACAGGTAACAAGAGTGAGAAAAGCACGCGTTTCAATGCAAAGATTTAAAACAGGTCCCAGTTTCACCACCCCAGTTTTACTACCCCATCTTCACCTCAAGAATTAACTATTGACTTCATATTATCTCCCATGTATAAGTTGCATTCTACTATTTATAGTGGTGAGTGAGATAGTGGTTAGTTTAGAAATTTCAGGATTATTAAGCGGATCATTCCTCAGCCTTACTAAAATGTAGCCTAAAGGTAAGAACCTATAGTTAAACTTCATAAACCCTTTAAACTCATAATTCATAAAGTTAGGTAACTCCGGCAAATCTATATACAAACTCAAACGTTAAGACAATAAAATATGGTGGTGCAAGAAAGTAGAAACGGAAGTCGAGGACCAGGAATATTTTAAAGGAAGCTCCCGAATAAAAGCACTTCACCTGTTGAGCACCACACAGTAGTGAGTGACAAGCAAACTGAGGAAACGAGTTAAATTTAAGGAAACATTATTCTGGTATTGTGTTCACCGTTCATTGCTTTTTAACTATGCCAACCAAGCGGGTATTTAAGGAAATTCTAGAGAGATTAAGCTTTGGGAATCGGAGTTAGGGAGCGCGGACATTTCGAGTTAGTGCTGGAAGCTGAAGAAAATGAAGAATCCCTGTGATCCTAAGGAAAACGTGTACCCTTGTGACGTAATAAAACGGTCGTCTTGAATAATCCTCCGACCGGTATAATTGACATGCCTACTAGCTGGCTGACGGAGAAATAAAGTCAATAACGGAGTAAAAGTGATGAATCTTTAAACACTGAACTGATAATATTGAAAGAAAATATCGCAGATCATATAGAATCCTCTCACAAAAATGTAAAAAAATGTAAAAATGTTAAAAAAAAGCGAATAAAATATAATACTTTTAAGCAAGTTTTACTGGAATGATTTTACATAAATACATATTAATTGATCTTGCATATTTACGTAGTATATGAATGCACATATAATGGTTCATATTATGTTGCCCTTTACTAACCCTGAGATATGGACTGATCGGACTACAGCACTTCTGTACTGTAGTTCATAGATTAAAATATTCTACTATCCCGTACGATCAAAAAGTAAAAAGCCGCAGTAAACACTTGTCAGTGAAGGAGTAAATCATTCTGTTCTACAACCTGGTGGGGATAATCGAAACACAGCTTGTTTCCCTTAGTCGCACACCACGTACTAACTAAGTAAAGGTCGCCTACCACTCATTCGCCACTTCCCTGCCACCCATTCGCCACTTCCCTGCCACCCTCTCCCCACTTACCCCCCGGATTGCTTGGTAGGGGTTCCCCTCTGACTCTCCCCGCATTCCCACGGGAAAGAGGAAGTCCTACATGGGTCCTAAATCAGAAGTAAATGAAGCCGGACACCCCGCAGCGTGAAATACGGATATTTTATACCGTCTTTTTTGAATTCCGCCAGCTTTTGTGAAGTAACCGTAAAACTGAGTTGTGTGAATCCTAGGCTAACGAGGTCTTGAATGTTCGTAACGGACGGGCCATATCAATGATCGGTGATATTGGAGACAGTCATCTTTTATTAGGCAAAAAATCCATGAAAACATAAAAATCCGTGGAACTGGCTAGAGTGATCTAGTAGTACTATAGTAGGCTAGAGTGATATAACAGCAAAATTAAAGATAGTCATCACCTTTTTTGAGCCTTGACAAAAAAGTTTTTGGCAATTAATAAGTAGAAAGTTTCGAATATTTTTGTAAGCTATAATCAACAACGCTGCCATATATTATTGGAATATAAATAAAGCACGTGTTATCAAAATTAGAAATGGCGTATATGTGTCACCAGCATAATTGTGAGATTGATATGTAATTATTCACAATACCAAGACGAATATATTAGAATTTATTTCAGAGGACTGCAAGTGAAAAATTGGCGGTTCTATGTCACTCACTCATCATTCAAATCAATAATAATGACATCATCACCAATCAGTCTTTATTTGCACGCCACCAGAATAGCGTAACTTAAGTTAAGTGCGATGTAAGGAAGTCAACCTCTTACCAGCACCAAATTAGCGGACTGAACAGGTGTTGCATTGTACGTAAGGGTACGTATGCTGCAGATCCCACCAATAGTGAGGGACCATTGGTCAAACCTTCAAGCTGACAGTAATTACATATTATTATGACACAATCCTAAAATGAATCACCTGGTTCATGTCCTGGTATCAGTACAGCACACAGAATGCTATAAGTACACCTACTACTAAACGGGGGATGGATCTACGAGAGATCCAGACAGATTCCCCGGCACGGGACCTCCCACTGGGAGGTCCCTGATGCCAGGGCTACTGTGGATAAGTAGTAAGTACACCATTTCTCCTAACACTGGTCTAGCTACGCAAGGAAAGAGACCACCATATACCTACAACTTAGGTAGTGAATAACTACCTAACTAATAGTAACTGCAGTCGAGTTCCAGGGTTCTCAACAATAAAATAAGTCTTAATTTGAAGTTATGCCAGGGAATCGTTGAGGGAGAACCCAGGCACTTGTCTGCAGTTACTAAACCACTAAACTGCAGTTCATTTCATACTTTCACATATGAAGTTGCAGGGGATAGATTTTTAAATTCAATCTCAACATTCCAGGGCATATTTTCATTATTCAAATATAATAATTCTTTATTTCTGTAGAAGTAAAAGCTGAAAAATGAGATTGAATAATTTGATTTTCAAGATTCAAGGACTGACGCTGGGTCTCCCGACGGATTCGGGTGGAAGCGACTCTAATAACTCTTTCGAACTTAAACTGAGTACTCTATTTGAGTTCAAGTTTCAACTGAACAGTGAACATACTTTCATAGATGAAATAAACCTTTACCAAATTATAGTATAACGGGTGATGACTAATTATCTGGAATTATTTCAATGTGTTCTTGTGGGTAAATCGAGATCATGTTTGAGCTCAGATGTGGTTATTCTGGACCTAAAAAATCTGCTGATTCAGAATAACATCATGATAAGATTGGTGAGCGAATGAGTTCAAACCAAGCAACGAGAAATCTTTGACGCAGACTTGCATTTCCGTTGGACTTAATATATGGACCTCATAATAATTAATTAAAATTTAAATATCTGAAGTTTAATTACTGTCTAGTTTCTATGACGTGCGTTATGCAAGGGAGCCCAAGTGTGTCCACTGTCGCGGTAAATAAAGCGCTAATTACCACAGTCAATTTTATAGGGTTGTACAAAGCTATGAGAACTTGCTGATTGCTGCCTATAGTGAAATTGCATCTTTAATGTTACCCGTAATACGCTACAAAATAACCAACATACGGCACTGCGGCCAGGGCACACGATAATGATAATTCCAGAGAGTCAACGCCTCAATTAACAAGTCAACATGTCTATTGGTACAAACCATAATCCTTTATTTCTGCATGGTACTATTTAGCTGCTAAATAGGTTGGCGCGTCAACAATAGACACTTTGACGTCAAGAAAATTGCTTACCTGTGAAACTGATTTACCGCGAGCGTCGCGCGACGAAACAGAATAACGAATCACGGTTTTGATCGAGATCAATACACATCTTTCAACTTTTTGGAACATCAAAAAAACCCAAAATAATCAGTAAGTTCAACAATGTAAAATAATCATTAGCAGGGTCACATGCACAAATTCTTTATACCGAATTTATTGGCAATGGCGGGAGAAGAAATCGTCAAAAGGTCGGCGCAGAGCTGCTGACAGCTGGAGAATTCTTATCGAATGGTACATTAATCAATGTATTGTCTTTGTGATTCAACTTAATGGCCATGACAATTGACATGAAATTGTAACCTGACAATTGTAACCTACCAATAGTGCGCTCAAATTGGTATCGGGATATTTTGTTTGAGAATTAACAGCGAAAGATATCGTAATTTATGAAAACAAAGGAAATAAAAGCGTCGAATTCCAAGAAAAAAGAAATACTATTGCAGCAGTTGAACAAAAGCATTTAAATCAGCATTAAAAATGAATTTCATGAGATATAAAATATCACAGAGAATAGAAAGAAAGAAAGAAAGAGCAGAGGTGATTAATGAAGCTTATAATACTTTAATAGAGCATGAGTGAGCACCATTAGAGCGTTTTAGAGCTTGTAAAGTTGATTAAACATTTAATAAGTTGTAAGCAAGAAGTCACACGATAATGTACGAGATCTATTAATAAAGTGTAGCTGTGCTCACTCAATGAGAAGTGCAGCAGCAGCTCCCGGAAGAACTTACTAGTTACTATCACCACAATATCACCATAGTTACAGAATTAACATTGATTAGAGCTAGGTAAGTAGGTAATAGATATCACCATGGTTACAGAAGTGACTTTGACTATTACCATGGTTACAGAATTGACTTGGACTAGAGTTAGCTATCACCATGGTTACAGAAGTGACTTTGACTGAGTTAGCTATCACCATGGTTACAGAAGTGTCATTGATTAGAGTTAACTAACACCATGTTTACAGAAGTAACATTGATTAGAGTTAACTAACACCATGGTTACAGAAGTAACATTGATTAGAGCTAGGTATCACCATGTTAACAGAAGCAACATTCATAAGAGCCAGCTATCACCATAGTAACAGAAGCAAAATTGGTTATACTAGAGCCAGCTATCACCACCAACAGAAGCAACATTCATTACTTTATTAGAGATAGCTATCACCATTGTGACAGAAGCAACATTCATTACTTCATTAGAGCTAGCTATCAGAATGGTGACAGAAGCAACATTCATTACTTCATTAGAGATAGCTATCACCATTGTGACAGAAGTAACATTGATTAGAGCTCGCTATCACCTTAGTTACAAAAGCAGCATTCGTAATTAGAACTAGCTATCACCATGGAAACAGAAGCAACATTCATAAGATAAGTCAGCTGTTATAGCAACATTTTGACAACACCAGATAACAACTGCTGAAATGCAACATCAATAGGGCTAGCCATCAGATAACCTAGCAGTGGGCACAATGTCACAGTGCACTTGTAAGGGCTGACGGCATAATGAACATGCTGCCCATTAATCTGTTACGCTCGGGTTACACCGAAACGTGAGACAATTAGACATTGACCCTGGCCTGCCGTGAAGTGGAACAGAATAGCATCAGTTTTACGGCATTTCACACGCTAAGCGAGCAACCCAATTCCTTAAGTGCAATGTTTTACAAAAACGTAGATCTGAAATGCTAACTTAATAGGGGGAACAAGAAATATAACCTGTCCGATTTCAAGAATTCACCATTTCAAAGCATGATTCTGACGTCATGGCAAACATTCTATATTCACCAGCTATAAGTGCATAACAACTATCTAGGAAGCTATGTAGGTGCAGAAGGAGCTACTCAGGGCTGACAGCACACGACAGCAGCTGAAGGGTACAGGACACTAGATAATAAGATATCCGGTGTTTAAGTACAAACTCACTGACTTCAGGTCTTGTGCTAACTGGCAGAGGAGTTTAACAGCCCCGAGAGTATGTTAACTTCCGGATGCATGGATTAAGAGGCCTGATATGTAGTGCAATCATAAAATATAAACTTGGTGTTTAACAATCACTATCTGGATAATATAATGGCCTACTTCGTCCGTCACATCACAAATCTTGTTATTGGAGTAGTAATAAAGTAATAAAATACCTTTAATAGTAAGAAGTGCTCTGATTTGACATGATCATAACTCTGTTTTACATATGGTAAAATGGTCGAAAGATTAAATGAATTTAAGAATTTACACGCTGAAAGATTAGCGATAAATTCTCTTTTTATCTTGCTTAATCAATTTATAAGCGTTTACAACTGATCTCTGAAGATACTAGGTATCTCGTGATGAGTAAAATCTCCTAGTGCTCATAACCAAGTAGAATAAATTTTGGTAAGTATCTTAAACCAGTTAATAATTAAACGTATAGATATTAAAATAAAATTCACTGCTGCTCGATTTTATTTTGATAGCGATAGAATTATGGTCTTTATCAAGATTCATCATCTAAATAAACGATAGAAGAACTAGTAAAGTGGTTTGAGGTATCCGAGACCAATTTCATGATGCGCATCCTAGACCAGTTTTGCCATGTGCTCGGAGGTTTGGGAACCTTTTACGCATAATTAGTGGATATTTTATCAAGATTTTATCATACACGATAAATTCTAAAGTCTGAACATTTCAAATGAAATGTCCGTGATAATTATGTCCGATAAGGTATTTCTTTCTGCTAAACGTCTACGTAAACTCACGTGTAATACCTAACTTTTTGAGCATTTTGAAGGAATTTGTATAATATCCTAATTTGACATAATATAATACTTACGGGATGAAAAAAGGTTAATGGAGCACACTTGGTATCGAAAGTATTAGGGGTATTTCAATAAACTGAAGAATTTACTCATTGCGTGGTATCTCCACAGTTCACTGCAAAGCTTGTCGAGTGTAGTGAGACGTCTTGGGCAGAAAGTCCCTGCGTGTCAGACTGATTCTTAATCAAGGAAAACACGTCAAAGAGATTTGTTGATGGTCAAAATCCTGAGGGAGCCCTACCGAGAATTACGACCTGATTGATTGACAGGAATCAAGATGTTCCTGGCCTTTCTTCCGAAATTGCTATTATGAATTGATATTTTCGTTTGCAAGAATAATAGGCTCATCCAATTAAGGAAATTATGTTTTGTTAATCATGAGCCTTATGCGTGCGTTTAAAATAAAATACGCTATTTATGGTCATTCGACCCGTATTCAGCCTAGCGGGGATATGATTACAGGGAAACATGTTACTCAGGCCACTTATTGAATTACGTATTATGCAGCGAGTCCTGTATTGTCGTCACCATGACAACTAATGTTGTTTTCATCGGAGAGCTGGTATATATTTAAAAGTATAAGGTCAATAGTACAGTGAGGTTGCAGTGGTTCTACTTCATTACTTACCTGCGACGCACCCATTAAGTTTCTTTGCGTTTGTATTAGGTCGGTTTATTTTAAATTTCAAGTTTTAAAATTTTGATTTTGTTTTTAATTTGCAGCAGTTATTGTTTGAATTCCCAAGCTACATGTGAAAATCGCCCGACATATTTCACCAAAAGAAAGAAACTATGGAGGTCAAAGAGCATGTAATACCTACAGATATTCAGCCATTGCCCACCGATGCACAGACAAAGCTTAGTAGTGATTCGAGTGAAAGCGAGGATGAGGTTGACGAAGTAGAAAACGATCCAGTAGAAATCGCAACGAAGTATGAAAATGAATCACGAACAGACCAAGATTCATCTCACAAATCAGACGACGCGAACACGGAAAATAGCGATCATAATGATCAGCAGAGTCCAATTGATGCTGGGGTTTTGGAGGAGATGGGGGTAAATAAGCAGATACCAAGCACTGAGAATAATACGGCTCAAATAACCGTGAAAGATCCTGAGGATGTTGGATTGCATCAGGAAGCTAAAGCAGAGGAGACCCAAGAAACCCCCGCTGAAAATGGTGATGAAGAAGGGACTCCTAGTGTGGATGCAGGAAGTGAAGGTGGAACTGCAGATGATGCGGAAGGAGATGGGGCAGCAGGTGAAGAAGAGGGGGATATCATAGCCAGTGTTCAGGAAAGTGAGCGGATACCTGGGGATAGTGAAGCTGTGGAACAAAGTTTAGAAGATACCAAATGTGTTGGGACTGCTTTGGAGGACACCCAAACAGCTGAGCCTGATTTGGAGGACACCAAAACAACTGAGCCAGATTTAGAGATAAAAGGTATTGAGCCTGACTTAGAACCAAAAGATAATGCAGAAGATCATCTTGAAGAACACGAAGAAGCTCATGCTGAATTAGAGATCAATCAAGAGGATATAGAAGAGGATAGTCCTCACAAGGCAGTCACAGACAAAAGGCCCCAGGAGATAGTACTAGAAACCTTGACACCTCCCAAGACTGTCCCAGACACTCTAACGCCAGTTTGTTCAGCACATCGCATACCAAGTGCTGTGCAGGTGGGGGAGGAAGAGGAGGAACCGAAGGAGGAGGAGATGGAGGAGACCAGAGAGGAGTTCATCCTCAGGAAGTCCTTTGAGAACTACGTGGAGCATGCCAGGGCAGCAAGTGATGGAACGAAAAGGATGTCTCAGAAACGATATCTACAGGTGAGTTGTCACACTTAACTATATTTTCTTTGTGAGTGATTTCAGAAAATTTGACAATCATAATATGATGGTAAAAATAGGCATGTTCCAAGCGCCCTATCTTATCATAGGCCCGACGTTTCAGGAATTCATTGTTGCCCGGATCATGGCTCATACAATTTCCAAAATTGCTCACAAAATTAGGAGCAAAATAATCCATGTTAAAGAGGATGTCTATTTCAGCTGTTGAGCTATAACAAACCAAACGAAAGCGATTAAATATGATTAAATATGAGAGTATGAGGGAGAGTTATGAGGAAGGTGGAATAACTGTTACTAGAATAACCACAGAGATATTGTGTAAGTGCATTTCATGCGTCCACAGCAACCTTGTAACCATGTCGCTGTTACAAGGTTACCATTACTTAGCATGTTATTCCGCGACTCAGCTGAATTGCAGTGCAGCAATATCTCCCTATTTTACAGAGTAACGCAGCAATTGTAATCTACGTCGGTTCTCTATAGGAAACGACCGGTTACAGTTTTTCGAAAATTCCGGTTTCGGTTTCGGTTTCGGTTTACCAATTTATGGAATGTCGGTAACGGTTACGGTTACGGTTTGCCAAATTCATTAACGTCGGTTACGGTTTCGGTTACGGTTAGTAACAGCCAAAACCGCGGTTACGGTTTCGTTACGGTTTGCTCAAATTAACGGTTTTTATTCGGTTCGGTTCGGTTAGTGGACATTTTAAAATCTTTGACTCAAAATTTTAAATAGTCTATCCTATAGTAGTGAAGTACCTATAGTAGTGAAGTACTTTCCTATATTTGTCGATAAACATAATATACATTATGCAAACTGTACCAAACGAGTTACAACATGCGAACTGCTGCCTCTCACTCTAAATATCATGTTAACTTCAATATCTTCTATAGTTCTATCCATCCAGTGTATTGAGTTGTTATTGTCGGCTATCATCGAGTGGCGACACGAGATGATATCAGCCGACCAATAACGCTCTTATTTTCCAACACGCAAGAACTTTTAACCAATAGCAGTTCGTTCAATACCTTATCGGACATAATTATCACGGACTCTAGTTTCACGGACATAAAACTTCACGGACATTAATATTCACGCTCGATCCAACCACCTCAAATTTTAAGAAATCTTCAAAATACTCGGCTCGACTTCTCCTGTTTCCTTCCACGACTTGATTATTTACTTGAAGATTTTCCTCTCATTTTTGTGTACAAAAAGGCAATAAGGAGGGTTTAGAGATCGTGGTCTGGGAAGGTTAGAAATAGATATGTATATCAGGTCGAGGTTTGCAATACAACTACTGTAATTTTGGAAAGTGCCTGATTTCTCCTTTATAATATCAGTCGCGAAAATCGTCCGTCTCTCCGTCCTCCGTGTCCTTTTCACAAAATGTTCAAAATCACGAATTTCTCATTTTGGAGATGTCGATTATCAAAAACGTAAATCTTTTAGGCTGACCAGGCCCATCTGTGCCACATATTGCTCGAACTCTCCTAAATTATGATAAGTTCTAAATTAAATTAAATTAATAAAAGGGCTGATGAAGATTTCGTGTCTGAAAATCTTAGACTGAGTTGGGCTATGGATTGTAGAAAATCCTTTAACTCTTTAAAACGTCTCGGATATTTCTGACCAGATAACTGTATCCGATCAACGCGGATCTCTTTCTGTACGAAATTTGGTGAATCTGAGTTCGTTCTATCACCGCTGATATGGGTAAGCGGTGACTGATCACTGAAATTCTATGAGCAAGATACCCAATTCATCCTTTTCTATCTATAAAGTCCAAAGTTGATGCTTACCAAACTATGAAAATCAAATATGCCGCAACATTGATATCCTCTTCTTAAAGAGTTTAAAAGCACCTTGCTCCGATCAAAATGCTGATGCTCTAGTGATGCTCTAGTACGATGATCATTTGGCATCCTTGAAGATGCTACCGAAATGATGCTCTTGTACAGTCACTTGACTCCCATGAAGATGCTACCAAAATGATGCTCTGGCATGAGGGGATATATCACTTCGTCAGTCACCGCTGCCAGGTTACTGATATTGTTTTTTGCTAAGATCTCACGTAGACTCGACGAGAACTCTGTAATCGTCATTCCGTATCTCCTGAAATATCGATTGTCATTGGTTCAGGGGTTTTTGTCAACAGTCATTATATGATATATCATGAATAGGCCGCTCTTTGCATCACGCTGCACTTCCTGATACTGATCAGGAATATCAATTATTTTAGCCCGAATTTTTAGGCTCAAAAATGCATTTTTGTACATTTTCTATTCATTTGCTGCGCATACTAGCACAGCTCACACAGATGGTACGCTTAGTGAATATAAAGCCTCATCAAAAAAAACCTACGCTACAATGCAATCTTGAGATTTTTGAAATATTTTTTGACCTTAATTTTCAATGTTTGTTTCGCGTGACTGCGAGTATAATAATTCAATTTTCCAATTTTGACATATGCGACGACCCTTCATACATCTAAAAGATATCATCATGTGAAATTTTTCAGTAAACGTGTTTAGCGTTTACTGCCACAGTGCTGAAAATTTAGTGTGATGAGATTATCTTAGATTCTAGGATGAATATTCTGAATGCTGTTAAATTTATAAAATTGTGATGGTTTCAAAACTTCAGACATGCCGAGTTGCTATGTTGTTGTTTAGTTATTTAGTAGAGTCCGATAAAATGCAAATTTGTAAATTGCCTCTTTGAAGCAACCCATCATTCAAATTTGAATCAATTTACCTATTTTAATTTGATAATAATATGTTGCATTACCCTGCACAACTGTGAGATATCAAAATTCGCTTTCAGTCCCAGGCTAAATTAGACTTCATGACTTGATACAAAATCTTTCACATTATATCTTTGGATGATTTACAGTCTTAGTTCACTCTTGGCAGAAGTCTTTGTAACCTTTACCGCTCAATTCTCAGTGTCAAGCCTATGAGAATATTGTGCATGTATTCAAATGATTGATTTATCAATACTACTCTTTCTATTGCCATTATATAGCCAGTGTATGGCAATAACCCTCCCACAATTCCTTGACTTAACGCTTGCCTACCTGACCGTATAAGAGCGTGATACTCGTTTGAGTTGTTGCGCAAACTCATACTATTATATGATATCCAAGGAACTGTGATAATGATCCCCTAAATCTTGACAGCTGTTGTCAGCCGCACGTTCCACTGAGACTTCTTATTAAAACTTCAATACTCGTGGCAATCTTTGGTTTGTTATTTAGTAAGTAAATGAAATTTTGCAATAATCATTAATCGCACCACCCCAGCATCCTGCTCAGTACACACCTGCCACTTATTAGTTATAATATGCCCTTCAATCTGTTCCATTTCAACTTCGCTACTTTTGTATGCAATTTTGATTTTTCAAATCACGATAATGATTAGCTGGTATAATGGAGTAATTGGAAGTCGTCCTGCTTGCCATAAATTAATCTTAATGGTCTCATAGGTATGCTCATTTGAGGAGGCATGATGATCCTGAAATGAAATGAAGCAAAACTTTACCGTCTACTATGCCAATTTTTAACTTTCATTGGGTCAGGATTCGAGAATTCCAGCGCAATTTAATAATTAGCTAGTCAACCGAAGGTATCAATATCATCAACGTATAATTGACATTGAACAATCAGCGCGAATTGACGGTCAAATCGCGTCTTGATTGGTCAATTAAAGTGTTTTACCTGTCGGAAGTGTGGTGGAAGTACACGATCTCGGCGTCAGTCGTATTGATTGGAGTTCCTGGTCCTATTAAACCCAGTTCCCTCGTCATCTGTAGATAATGGCAATCAGAGTTCCTGGTAATATCAGTCCCAGTTCCCTCGTCATCTGAAAATAATGGTAATCAGAGTTCCTGGTAATATCAGTCCCAGTTCCCTCGTCATCTGAAAATAATGGCAATCAGAGTTCCTGGTAATATCAGTCCCAGTTCCCTCGGGCCTCGTGATCTAAAAATAGAGGTGATTGGAGTTCTTGGTCCATTATACCCAGTTCCCTTGTCATATGAAAATATTGTTGATTATAGTTCCTGGTTCCAGTCCCTAACCCTCGGTTCCCTCGTATTTAATAATAATGGTGATTGAGTTCCTGCTTTCTATAGTCAGATCCGTTGTTATTTAAAATCCATATTATAAAAATTTAACAACATCCTAGCGCTCTGCTAATCTAGCATTTTGTGGACTGTTTTCATGTTTTCATGTTATTAGATCGTGTGAGCCTCTACTCCAAACTTTCAAAACCCAGTATCATTGATTGATCATTGATTGTACATGTAGTATACAGTAAACACGTGATGACTGATGATGGCAATATCACGTACTAGTGCATATTACGCGCGATAGGATGACGCGCGACGCTGAAATGAATGTCAGAGGACATGCTGATGCTTTATTAATCATGAGACATGATCTCTGCCACGTCTTTTCTTCTGGTATCTTGATTAACCTTATAAGTGCTTAACTGTGTTGCAGTCTGGTTTTATCCCAAGTTTCTCCTTGATTGTTCAGAACTGCATACAGTGTTCTGAGGGGCTATATGTTCTGAAATATCTACCTGAAACTATGGAACATACGCTGGCAGTTATTGGATTCTATTGGCCCTGCATCTTGGCATTGGACACTAGACATACACTGATCTATCCACGTCCGCAATACTATTCATTATTGAAATAATGTACAGTGCATTTCATTGACGTTTCCTTGGTTCGTAAGACATTTGGTATTCTTGTTACCATGTTACCGTCCTTGAGAAGTACTCTGTTTTATCCTTCTGACAAACTTCTCAATCTGGAGAAATCGCTGTTTGTCGTTTAATTTGATTATAATAAACCGTTGTTTTGACAGGCACGGTTGTCTGACTAGCATTTACTGTCAAGATTTGGTCCGCCTATTTGCTGGAATCTGAAACTAATTTAGTAATTTGGTAGAACGGCAATTCTTTATTTTGTTTGAACTTTTAATGGCTTTTGTGTATATCTTTTGAAAATATAAGAAAATTTTAAATAAAGATACTAGATCCTCTCGAGGTCAGGTTCCTTAGAGTTTTAAGATATCTTTTCGGCCTTTTCTTGTGCATTTGATTGAAATGTAGCCAATAACCAGTAAACCAGAGCAATCATAATTTGTACGCTGCATATCCATTGACAGCTACTATGAAAAGCTTTTCGACTTTTGAAGTCTTCAAATTCGATCATTAATTGGAATGCTCGTAGCTTTAACCACCATGACTCCCTAAAACGCAGTGCCCTGCCATTTGTTGCCGAATAATTATTTTCTGGCAGGTGTCAAAATGAAAACTACACAATTCCAGGAATTCCAGAACGACATAACCCAAACTTTATCGATTGTCGCATGGATTTAATAACTTACTTGCATATACTCGACTATCATGTCTCCTAGTCAAGTTATTAAACACTTGGCCTTTCTTACAATTTCGAATGCACTAGGAGGGCAGTAGCGGTTGCATGGGGCTAGTAATTTGGATTTTTAGATACCTAATCAATTATCGTTCTGCAAATCACTGTAAAGTATTTTAGTATTTTGTTCGCTAGATTCTATTTGAAGTTGAAAATCTCATTTCTTAGTTTTTACGTGTCAAAATTGGGTACGACAGAACCATTTTGCTGTGAGAACTTTCTTCTCAGTGTAAATTTTTTAACCTCTGCATTTATAGTTACATGACAGTTAACACTGGTTGACATGTCTGTCAAGATCCAGTGTGATTATTTGATTCAGAACTGTCAACTCGCATTCAAATTAATTTATTTTGAATTTCAATTCGTTGGTAACGATCAATGTCATTTTCTTCCTGGGCATATAATTCGTGATGACCAAACCACACTACCAATAAGTATTGACCAATAACATTATCTCTCATTATATGGCGGTCAACCGTTTAATAATTTTCAAATTCGTGAATGCTACTACGATATAGTTCTTGAAAATCTTTGGTACCGAGTAGTCAGTAGCACAGTTTTCAGTAGGTTGAGAATATTTTGTTCATCCTAAGACGAAGCAGACGATTCTTGTGAACTGCAGAAGTAAGTCGGGTAAAGTGGTTACCCCTCCATGATTGTGAATTAAAACACTGCATCTGTGATCTCGCTCGATTATTTCAGCATCTCAACCTACACACCACAGATAATTACTCGAGTTGTGGTGGTGGGTGGTTCTATCAAACCCTCCGCTATACACATCTCACATCCGGTGGGCACCTATAGTGCCCATCACTCCTGACATCTAGTTCTGCTCTCATTTCAAAGGGAGCACTGATCAATACTTTGACTGGTTACTACCTTAAAATACGTTACAAGCTTCAATACTTCAATAAATTTTAATTCCAAGGTAATAAGATTTCTGTTAGTTTGTAGATATTGTGTCACGCGTCAACTGATATGGAAGCTTTGAAGTGTGTAGGCATTCGAGGTAGATTGTTCTTGAATCATGATTATTTTTCGTGAATATATCAAAGCTGCGCATTTTTTGAACACATATTTGTTATACAAGGGTCCGGTTTTTGTAGATGAGTTTTACAAATTCTATATTTTAACTTATTTTATCCATTTTACGAACTCCTATACTTATTGAGTAACTCTATAATATCGAACTTAATGAAATATTTGCATTAATATAGGTGTTAGAACGTTATAAATATATCTTAAAATATGCATATTATATGCTGAAAGCAAAATTCTAGTACTCTTATGAGGCCTCATAATGGCGACACATAATATAAATTTTGTGATTTACAACTCTGAAGAACGGCTAAAGTTGGCAAAGAGAAAAGTTGCAGTATTATCATTTATATTTATATTCATAACTATACGAGTTGGGCGAGCATACTTTTCCCACGATTCACCTCGTCACATTATAAGATTCGCTAATTGTTTTGTGCCCTTGTCAACAAGTGACAGGAGCACTTCTGAAAAGGAGAGAATCAAGACAAAGCGTTATTGTCATACGTTGCATTTCACAATATACTGTAAGATAGCACTGTGGCCCTTAGACGTGTTAGCTATCATCAGGGCAGCTTTACTCAGGTTAAAACGTATCAGCTTGTAGGTCGGTTTCATCCACATCTGACCACTGTACATATGTCGCACCCCCAACTCTAGGCTTTCCCTCGTCATGACTTTACAGTTGTAAACCATGATCATGATATCATCATCCTCTGCCTGCCATTCCTCCGCTACCACGTGTAATATTCGTATCTCCGTAGGGTTTCTCGGCGGAGGGTTAAACCCCAATATGTGTCCAAGTTACGCGCAAGAGATGCCACAACCTGAATCTGACACTAGTGAACATTGCTTCCCAGTGATTCTTCCATCATCTTGGAACGTCATTAAGCTATTATATTGAGGGGTGAAAGGGTGAAATGACCGCAACTTAAAAACTTGAAACATCAAGCGTTGGTTTTTCAGTTTTTAGTAGTTTTTATAGTTGTTGAAAATAAATGTGTAATGTTGATTTCATCGTCGAAGGAATCAAAGTCGCCGTTTTGAACCTGATATAATAATTGGCCTTTTTCGCCGCTCTTATTCCTAATTTTACTTTTTTCTTTTTGCTCTTTGCCGTACCTTATTTTCTCACTTGCGCTTTCCTGGATGTAATTGGTGTTCCTACCAGGTGTCTGCCTATTTACACCAGAACTCCTATTACCTAAACACCTTACTTACTATTGCTATTTATCCGGGTTACAACATGTTCAGCTGAGCCGTGTTCATCACATAATATTATCTCCTTGTCATGCCTCCTCAGGTAATAGCTCACTGTTGTCTGTGTGACCTGGTCAGGCGTGAAGTACTGCCGGGTCAGGGCGTTTTGACAGTTTGTCGGATCAATGAACTTGGCCGTATATAATTTATTCTTCACAGTGTTCTAGACCTCACAGACGAGCCGAAGCTCGAAATGCCGACGTTGATATTATTGGTTGGTCTTTTGTTTCTGTTGAACTTTGATTGTTGCGGGAAAATTCAAAATTTATTTTAAGACTTGTTTTGTCCGCTCATTTATCTTTTGTACGTGAATGAATCACGAATTGAACTAAAATTATCGCACGGGTCCCAGACCGGACGTCTTTTTTCAATTGTTCCTTATTATCTCTTTCATTGTGAACTAATTTTCTTCGCAATGAGCAAATACTCAAATAATTGCCAAATTAATTGCCTGATCATGTGACTTTTGAGTATTGCTCCACTGCTCTTTGTTCTTCACCACGCACGTCGCACCTGTCACCATGACGACTGGGATCGAATAGAGATACGTTTACACTATTTAAAAGTGAAGCATGGCCACTATTTGAGAGACGGGCATTGTTGCTTTCTACTCTCATATTGCTACTCATAAACTCATCTCTCGTGGCATTCAAACGTTTAAACTCCTTCTCTTATGAACACTTGTAGTAGTATACAAGTGCTATATATGAGTTCTATGATCTTATGATGGGAAGCCGAACTTTGACCTAAATCCTACGATAGCGATCGCGTTTAAAAGCACTATATTGTTAGGATCATGGTATTAGGCTTAATGTGGCTTCTGCCAGCTCCTAATGTACTATTCATTAATAGCTATTTGCATAGCAGCTTCATTACCCTCATCCCATATTTTACATTGCAGACAACGTAGTTATGTTATTAAGCATATAAGGCGCCGATGCCCTTTTCCCGGTGTATTTTTGGACCATGTCGATTCCTTCAGTCTGTACTCTGTGCACTTAGCCACTTAAGTCATATAGTCTGATTTTATAAGACTTAATTTCGCCTGGCTTGGTTCCTTAGCTGTTTAATAGATGACAGTGGCTACTGAGCCTCTATATTATGAAGACTCAGTACATCTTACTGCTACGAATCAAAATACCGATCATGGCAATAACATAGCTACCTATAGATTATGTCCTAAATTACTGAGTTTCGAATATTATCTCCCCTCTGGAAAGAAATTACCTAATTCAGCCCAAAAAAATGGAGGATAATATGGGATGGTTGGGCAAATGTTCAAGCAAATCACCATTGTCTATATCGTAATATGCTCAGCATTATACGTAAGCCCTTGCATTAATCAATTGGCAACTGCAAATCACATTATCCTTAGCGAATTAAGGGGGCCGGGGGGGTCTGAGGTCGATTTCCCGTTTTTTGTTGTTTCTGATAGAGCTGAACGCCAGCTACCAGTAGGTTTTTACCGCATCAAAAAATATTGTTCCTAGCCGAAGTTATGAATTTTTCAAATCGCGATTTCGCCTGTAATTACAGTGCGCGCGCAAACTTTCGACGCAATTTGCCGAAAATCAACTTTAAAATCTATCTCCTCCTACATTTTTTGAGGAAAACGCTTGAAACTTGGTAGTTATGTTCTAGGGCATAAAACAAAACTTTTGATCGGTCAGATTTTTGATTTAGGCCTCAGAAGTGAAAATATGAATTTTCAAAGTTGGCCCCTGTCCAAAAAATGGTCAAAAATGACGATTTTCAAATTTCAAAAGCCCATATTTTCACTTCTGAGGCCTAAATCAAAATCTGACCGATCAAAAGTTTTATTTCATGCCCTAGAACATAACTCAAGTTTCAAGGGTTTCTTCAAAAACTGTAGGAGGAGATAGATTTTAAAGTTGATTTTTGGCAAATCGCGTCGAAAGTTTGCGCGCACTGTAATCACAGACGAAATCGCGATTTGAAAAATTCATAACTTTGGCTAGGAACAATATTTTTTGATGCGGTAAAAACCTACTGGTAGCTGGCATTCAGCTCTATCAGAAACAACAAAAAACCGAAAATCGACCTCAGACCCCCCCGGCCCCCTTAAGGGGAATTAAAGGATTGGATTTTGAATTTCAAAGCACTTTAGAGAACCGACGTAGATTAAAATTGCTGCGTTACTCTGTAAAATCACGAGATATTGCTCTGCTGCAATTCAGCTGAGTTGCGGAATAACATGCTTAGAAGTAATGGTATAACCTTGTAACAGCGACATGGTTACAAGGTTGCTGTGAAATGCACTTATATTCTGTGGTTATTCTAGTAACAGTTATTCCACCTCCCACATCCAGAAACACGCGAGTCCGTGAGTCTGACTCGGAGGAAATTGATTTTGAGAGGAAATTTTTGGTGGTTTGAGAGGAATTTTCTTGTATGAAAATGTTAATTTTAGATTCTGACGGCAGAGGAAAATGTTCATATTTTAAGTCAAGTGTCACAAATATGTTCCATTCATGAGCAAAAGGAATATGATGTGATTCTATATTGAATTTAAAGGCAGATTTTGTATTAAGATGCAAAATTTTAAAGCCTGCGGCGGGCTGTTGTGATCAAATTGCGTGAATAAATTGGTCTTAGACACAGCCACAGGACATGTGAACTGTGAAGTACATCAAAAATCTTCGTGTGCGGCAGACTGTTGTTAAATCAAATTATCAATACCAAATTGACTTTACATTAGAGGCAGATTCAGATGCAAAAAACCTTAAAAATTTTCGCCTGTGGCAGGCTGTTGTGATCAAATTATGTTATTCAATTAATCAAGACACCGCCACCTGCCACGGATGTATAGCAATTAAAATTTTCGCTTGCAACGTGTTATTCCAATCAAATCGTTCATTACCAAATTGACTCAAGAGGCAGATTTAGATGGAAAAACCCTAAAAATTTTCGCCTGCAGCGGGCTGCTGTGATCAATTTGTGTCAATGAATTGGTTTCAGACCCAGCCACAGATGTGAAACTTGAAAAAATTTTTGCCTTTGGCGGACTATTGTAAGCAAATTATTGATACTCAATTGACTTTTGAGGCAGATTTATTATTACAATACAAAATATTTTAAAATTTTTCGCCTGCGGCGGGGCTGTTGTGATCGAATTGCGTTGATAAAATGATAAATTGGACTTATATTAAACACAGCCACAGGAAGTGTGAAGGACATTCAAAATTTCCGCCTGCAGCGGACTGCTGTAATCAAATTATCAATACCACATTGACTTTTATATTAGAGGCACATTCAGATGCAAAAAACCCTTAAAACTTCCCCTGTCGTGGGCTGTTGTGATCGAATTATGTTATTCAATCAGCCAAGACACAGCCACGGATGCGTAGCAACTAAAATTTTTGCTTGCAACGGGTTATTTCAATCAAATTGTTCATTACCAAATTGACTTCAGAGGCAGATTCAGATGCGAATAACCCCTAAAATTTTAGCCTGCAGCGGGCTGTTGTGATCAAATTGTGTCAATGAATTGGTTTTAGACCCAGCCACAGATGTGAAACATAATCAACCAAGTGAAACGCGTGGTTTGAGACCCATGCTGTGGGGTTGAAATTTTAAAATTTTCGCCTTTGGCAGACTATTGTAAGCAAATTATCGATACCAAATTGACTTTAGAGGCAGATTCAGATGCAAAAATTCCTTAAATTTTTTGCCTGCGGCGAGCTGTTGTAGTCAAAATCATACAGATTCCTGCAAATATGAATGCAAAACACCAAAAATTTTCGCCTGCGGCGGGCTGTTGTGATTCATTATCATACTAAATTGGTCTTAGACATAGTTTTCGATGTGAAACTGTAAAAATTTTCGCCTGCGGCGCTCAGAGAGATCAGTAAAGACTAAAAACTAGAATTACAAATGAACAATATTGTCGTATTATCGTTCCTTGTATTTATTTGTGGTATTTTTTGCGAGTGAAGCGAGCAGGTCACAGAAATCATAAAAAAATGGGTCTCAGAGGAAATTCAAAATTTTCTGGATGTGGGTTCCACCTTCCTCATAACTCTCCCTCACACTCTCATATTTAATCATATTTAATCGCTTTCGTCTGGTTTGTTATAGCTCAACAGCTGAAATAGACATCCTCTTCAACATGGATTATTTTGCTCCTAATTTTGTGAGCAATTTTGGAAATTGTATGAGCCATGATCCGGGCAACAATGAATTCCTGAAACATCGGGCCTATGATAAGAACAAAGGGCGCTTGGCACATGCCTATTTTTACCATCATATTATGATTGTCAAATTTTCTGAAATCACTCACAAAGAAAATATGGTTAAGTGTGACTACTCACCTGCAGATATCGTTTCTGAGACATCCTTTTCGTTCCATCACTTGCTGCCCTGGCGTACTCCACGTAGTTCTCAAAGGACTTCCTGAGGATGAACTCCTCTCTGGTCTCCTCCATCTCCTCCTCCTTCGGTTCCTCCTCTTCCTCCCCCACCTGCACAGCACTTGGTATGCGATGTGCTGAACAAACTGGCGTTAGAGTGTCTGGGACAGTCTTGGGAGGTGTCAAGGTTTCTAGTACTATCTCCTGGGGCCTTTTTTGTCTGTGACTGCCTTGTGAGGACTATCCTCTTCTATATCCTCTTGATTGATATCTAATTCAGCATGAGCTTCTTCGTGTTCTTCAAGATGATCTTCTGCATTATCTTTTGGTTCTAAGTCAGGCTCAATACCTTTTATCTCTAAATCTGGCTCAGTTGTTTTGGTGTCCTCCAAATCAGGCTCAGCTGTTTGGGTGTCCTCCAAAGCAGTCCCAACACATTTGGTATCTTCTAAACTTTGTCCCACAGCTTCACTATCCCCAGGTATCCGCTCACTTTCCTGAACACTGGCTATGATATCCCCCTCTTCTTCACCTGCTGCCCCATATTCTCCTTCCGCATCATCTGCAGTTCCACCTTCACTTCCTGCATCCACACTAGGAGTCCCTTCTTCATCACCATTTTCAGCGGTGGTTGCTTGAGTCTCCTCCGATTTAGCTTCCTGATCCATTCCAACATCCTCAGGATCTTTCACGGTTATTTGAGCCGTATTATTCTCAGTGCTTGGTATCTGCTTATTTACCCCCATCTCCTCCAAAACCCCAGCATCAATTGGACTCTGCTGATCATTATGATCGCTATTTTCCGTGTTCGCGTCGTCTGATTTGTGAGATGAATCTTGGTCTGTTCGTGATTCATTTTCATACTTCTGTTGCGATTTCTACTGGATCGTTTTCTACTTCGTCAACCTCATCCTCGCTTTCACTCCGAATCACTACTAAGCTTTGTCTGTGCATCGGTGGGCAATGGCTGAATATCTGTAGGTATTACATGTTTGACCTCCATAGTTTCTTTCTTTTTGGTGAAATATGTCGGGCGATTTTCACATGTAGCTTGGGAATTCAAACAATAACTGCTGCAAATTAAAAAACAAAATCAAAATTTTAAAACTTGAAATTTCAAATAAACCGACCTAATACAAACGCAAAAAGAAAACTTAATGGGTGCGTCGCAGGTGGGCAATGAAGTAGAACCACTGCAACCTCACTGTACTATTGACCTTATACTTTTAAATATATACCAGCTCTCCGATGAAAAACAACATTAGTTGTCATGGTGACGACAATACAGGACTCGCTGCATAATACGTAATTCAATAAGTGGCCTGAGTAACATGTTTCCCTGCAATCATATCCCCGCTAGGCTGAATACGGGTCGAATGACCATAAATAGCGTATTTTATTTTAAACGCACGCATAAGGCTCATGATTAACAAAACATAATTTCCTTAATTGGATGAGCCTATTATTCTTGCAAACGAAAATATCAATTCATAATAGCAATTTCGGAAGAAAGGCCAGGAACATCTTGATTCTTGTCAATCAATCAGGGCCGTAATTCTCGGTAGGGCTCCCTCAGGATTTTGACCATCAACAAATCTCTTTGACGTGTTTTCCTTGATTAAGAATCAGTCCCGTAAGTATTATATTATGTCAAATTAGGATATTATACAAATTCCTTCAAAAATGCTCAAAAGTTAGGTATTATGACGTGAGTTTACGTAGACGTTGTAGAAAGAAATACCTTATCGGACATAATTATCACGGACATTTCATTTGAAATGTTCAGACTTTAGAATTTATCGTATGATAAAATCTTGATAAAATATCCACTAATTATGCGTAAAAGGTTCCCAAACCTCCGAGCACATGGCAAAACTGGTCTAGATGCGCATCATGAAATTGGTCTCGGATACCTCAAAAACCACTTTACTAGTTCTTCTATCGTTTATTTAGATGATGAATCTTGATAAAGACCATAATTTATCGCTATCAAAATAAAATCGAGCAGCAGTGAATTTTATTTTTAATATACGTTTAATTATTAACTGGTTTTAAGATACTTGCAAAATTTATTCTACTTGGTTATGAGCACTGAGATTTTAAACCCT